>JAYXIM010023530.1:0-11829 GCA_037575425.1 Anastrepha fraterculus | reverse complement strand
TCCTGCGCGCAGTCAAATCTGTCACTCGCAACTGCACTGTTGCCTAGTTTTTTATATAAAACAGCTCTAAAATGCTGAATTAAAGGAAAGAAAATATCAAATTTTTTTTGTTTGTACAAATAACTTTGTATGCTTGACAAATTGTCTTTACTGTGTCCATTTTTTTTTTTAATTATATAAAATAGAGTATATGGAAAAAACAGAGTTTCAAAAATCTAGCCTGGTACTTAAAACTTATGTCAAGAAAATTCCTTAAAAAAAAGGCCGAAAAACTCGTTTTTGTTGTATTTGAGGTTATATAATAAATTAGGGTACTTCTTTTTCAAACAGGTTGTAATGGATTCTTCAGTATTATCTGGTTATTGTTTTTTCGCTTTTTTTTGATTTTTTTTATAGGCATTTTCTTTAGGTGGATGGGTTTAGTTCGTATTCAGTTAATTCAAAGGATTTTTTAAATTTACACAAATGTTTTAAATGTGAAGAAGAATTGAGCGAAGAAGATTAATTTGTTGAATCAAGGATTATTTTCCAAGGCAGCACAAAACTTATAGACGGAGAGCTGGCTACATGAAAGTGCCCGCATCAGGTACATGGCTAATTTATATTGAAAATAATAGTACTAGTGTAGACGAATATAAAAATGAATGTCTGCCTTTGCAAAACTGGGACGCAAAGGGGGGACACGCAGTGAAAGGGGTGAATTTTGGGTGGGAAAAAATTCATAAGGTACAGGGATTCTATGTACGGGAAAAGTTTGGTTATATATTTGAGAAAGTGAAAAAAAATTGGCAGACATTTTGCGAGGGGCTAACTCGCCGTCAGACTGCGCTGAAGATTGTAAAATTAATTAAAAAAAAAATCATAAGGTACATGAATTCCAATTATTGTATTTTAAAGTTTAAACATTCCAAAAGTCATTTACAAAATGGCAGACAAAAAAGTGAGGGCTAAGGCCGCGGCAGACGACGTTAAAAAGTGCGCTACACATCAACATTTTTAGTCACATTCGTAATCGGAATCTGATTCGGACGTGATATTTCCTTCGCTATCGCTATATTCATCTTCATTTGATTCGCTTTCTGCATTAACGTCTTCATCGCCTGTAACAAAGCACAAAGCAAAATGATTTTTAGACATTTAATAGAATGGAATAGTTATATGTTCTGTGGATAAATATATTACCTTCGTTTGTTCCAGGATCAATAATATCTTGTATTGTACTAGGCAGTTGAGGTCCGTCGAACCATTTAAATGTATACTTTCCCTCTACTAATATCCATCCGCAAGATTCTGGTCGTAAATATGATGGAATTTTCTTATGAGCATTTTTCCATATTGTAGCAATATATTTGGTCCTCAATAAATGCTGCGTTAATTCAGCCTGGCTAGGAGGCAAAGTGGATGAGTCAAAATTCTTCCATGGAATTAATTCTTGATTTTGCCAGTTGACGATTAAAAATTTCACGAGTGCCTCTTTGAAAAAGCTATTTCGGAGTTCTTTATTAAAGTTTGATGGTCTTGATTGTGATTCGTAATCTTTGATAGATGGTGACCAATATCTATCAAAAATTACATGAATTTCACGGGCTGCATTGTTAGTCACCATTTGAAGTATTTTTTTGGAGATACTTCCGAATGTTTTTGGTAAATCCTTGATACAATGTATGAGAAAGAATCCGTCTATTAAACAAATGTCAGTGTAGCTTGGGGCTGTACTTTGAACATCTTTTTCCAACGACTTCAACAAAACAGATTTATCTGTTTTATAAATCGATCCATCCAAGTGACACATACACATTGGAACGGGTGTTAGAGGATAAGTCAATATTTTTTCAACATTAGCATTGTCATTCATTGAAATAGCTAACATTCGGCCGAACAAGTCTCGCTGTAGTCGTACTTCTTGAACTTTATTATTTATCGAGACAGATCTTTTCTGGGTTGAAGTAGCGAAATTCAGTATTTTATTTTGTTTAATAGTTAATTCGAAACGATTATCAGCCGCAGCACATTCAGAAATAATCTTTTCTCTTAAACCACGGCCAGTTCTTTCCACATTTAATAAAAAGTCGCTCACTTCTTTCGATGCTGCTCGTCCAGTTGCAATATTAAACAATTCATTGCTCCGAGTATCTTCGCTGCTCTGAGTGTCTTCGCTGCTCTGAGTATCTTCGGTGTTGAAAGGATTCATATTTTGTTTTAATATAGTTATAAAATTCTGCAACTGAGTAGTATCTTTTTAATTTGGTGTCTTTCTAAGTCTCCGGTGATATCTTGACTTCTTTTTAAGCCTGTTACATCGAATGTATGTGATACAATAGTTGATCGGATGCCATGGCTTTTAAATTGATATACTTATAAACAACCATAATATTAACGTTGAAAAAAAAACAAATTGTTTATAAAATTCCCTAAAAATAAAAGTTATAAAATAATGAATTTCATTGATATATTTCATAAATATCGATAATAATTCTTCTGCACTTAAATATCAAGAATGTGACTAAAAATGTTGATGTGTAGCGCACTTTTTAACGTCGTCTGCCGCGGCCTTAGCCCTCACTTTTTTGTCTGCCATTTTGTAAATGACTTTTGTAATATTTAAACTTGTATTTTAAAGTGGAATTCATGTACCTTATGATTTTTTTTTTAATTAATTTTACAATCTTCAGCGCAGTCTGCCGGCGAGTTAGCCCCTCGCAAAATGTCTGCCAATTTTTTACACTTTCTCAAATATATAACCAAACTTTTCCCGTACATAGAATCCCTGTACCTTATGAATTTTTTCCCACCCAAAATTCACCCCTTTCACTGCGTGTCCCCCCTTTGCGCCCCAGTTTTGCAATGGCAGACATTCATTTTTATATTCGTCTGCACTAATACTATTATTTTCAATATAAATTAGCCATGTACCTGATGCGGACACTTTCATGTAGGCAGCTCTTAGACTATTAGGTAGTGGGGTGTCCAAATATTGACCAGAGAAACCACGAACCACGATCAATTCAACGACGCGAAATATTTGTTGATTTTTACAGCTTTTCAAAATACGTTTTTCAATATATTTTCAAATATGTTCCCCTTTATATACAAAAAATATTTCAATCAAAGCCGACTTATTTTTACAGAAAAACAAAACCTACTTATTTGCAAAAATAAGTATTTTTACAAATAAGAAGTGTTGATAAACCTTAAAGTGTATAACTCACAAATGTCATATACGGTTTCAGTTTACATGATGAGTGAATATTTTAATATTAATATTCGTTGCGAATGCCAATATGGTGATCCAACACCATTATTCTTGCATAACCTCAAAAGGAGCAACAAAAAATTATATTTGCGCTTTCAAAACATCAAAGTTTATAAGAATCAATAAATTTTCCATAGCAATGAAATTTGCTCAGCATAAGCTTTAAATGCAAGAGTAGCTTTTTTCAGCTCTTCTTTAATTATACCTATAATTTAATGCAAGACCCAGGGTTGGCAACACTGCATAACTGCATCAATGTGACGTCACGCACTCTCTGATGGGCGCAATCTTGTCTCCATGGTGCTTGAGTTCATTCTTCGAACGTCATTTAAATTAAAGTTTGAACCTTTGTACAAAATCACTGAAAATTCGACAAACTTTTTAATTCGGAAAATTAAAAAAAAAAACAAAAAATGGGTACACAGTTCTGTAGCTCATTCAATTTCAGTATAGAAAAGTGCAAATTTGAATTGGCTCAGAGTTCTCGTTGATTTTTCACAATTTTTAAGGATGATTGCATTATATTTCGATCATTGCACTATATTTTCTGGAAAATCACAACCAGCGATTGTTTGTGAGCCCGATCACCTTAAAGTAAATAAAGTTTTTATTTATCGCAGCATTACTCGTTACAATGACACTGGTAGCATCGGGAAACGTCATGGAGGTGGTCATCAAAAGGCTGCAACGTCACGTGAAATGGTTCAAAAAGTGAAGAAGCGACTTGAGCGAAATCCCTGATGAAGTGCCAATCAAACGGCGAAAGAAGTGAAAATATCTGAACGTAGTATTCACCGCATCATCATTAGGACTTTGGTCCAGCCTTACAAGATCCAAAAGACGCATATTCTCACACTAAATCAGCATCAAGTCAGACTTGAGAGGGCGAAGTATTTGCTTCGCTTGGCCGAAAGCGGTCAATTTTCTGACAAGACAATTTTCAAATTGAGCAATTCGTAAACTCCCACAACGATAGGGTTAATTTGACCGACCGTTCATACGAGAATCTGAGTCATCCATTGGCCACCAGGAGACAGCACCCGCCACAGGTAATGGTTTGGGCCGCTGTAACCGCACATGAGTGCCCTCTAATCGTTTTCATCGACCCTGGCGTTAAGGTAAATGCGAAATATTATCGGGAAAGTATTCTGGAGGTTGCTTTGAAGCCGTGGGCAGACAAACATTTCTGTGGCAGACCATGAACGTTTCAAGAGAACTCAGCACCCTCTCACAAAGCTCGAGTAAACCAAGAATGGCTAAAAAACAACGTTCCGAACTTCATAACGTCCACACAATGGCTCTCAAATTCACCGGACGCGAATCCGATGGACTATTATTTTTGGGCCATTTTGGAGAGAAAAGTCTGAACTAAAGATTCATCAGTCTCGAGGCGCTAAAAAAGCCATTGTCTGCGAGTGGACGAAAATACCTGCAAGTCACATTCGGGCAGCTTGCGATTCGTTTCTGAACCGTCTCAAGGCCACAGTCAAGGCAAAAGGTGGTCATATCGACCAAAGTAAATTTATTCTGTTTTTATATATTTGTATTATTTTGACACATTTTTTACTTTGAATTGAATAAAAGTAATAAGTAATTGGTTACACTTCGAGTGCAGCACTCTGAGTGAGGATTCTGATAAAAGATAAAACACTTAGGCTAAATTTTTTACGTTGCCTGAGCTAAAATTTGAACTCTTCCAACGCATGCCGGATTTTACTGGTCTTAAAACAATTATCTAAGCCTTGCTCCATTTCACTTTTGCGAATGCTTTAAAAATGCCGCTGTTTTATTTTCAGATTTATCGCATATTTCTTTAAGCAGAGCAAGCTCGCTCTGTGCCATGTAATCGGTGGACGGCGTAATTGGTAAATCTTCTTTACATGTGCAACTCATCCGTCAACTGAATAAAATTATAAATCCATATCGCAAAACTATAATTTTCTGCCATTCAGTGAATTATGGTATATGCATATACAAATATGTACATATACAATACGTACCCATGTCAGTATGTAGGCATTTGTGGCAGGCAATCGCATTTTTCGCTCTGCTCCGACTCAAATCGGATTTCAATTATTCACAAACTACAATTGGATCGCGCAAAATGTGATATGCACAATACAAAAATTGCACATGTGTAACTACATATATACGCATACATATATGTGCATATTCAGCGCTAAGAATGCAGTTGTCTTCGTCAGCATGAGTAATATGAACAGTATTTGAATTCCATAATTTATTAGCTTACGTACGTACTTAGGTCGCACATCACTACACAGCTGCGCACGAGCATTCACAAAGGGACATGCTTTTTTACATATATTAGTACGTACACACATAGACTTATTTATACATACATATACAATATATAATTAGGCTCCTATTTGGCTCAATGACGAACTTGCTCCTCCTTTTTACGCAAATCAAGGGCTAAAACGAGGTTGTCTGCTAAGCCCAGTTTTGTTCTCTCGGTACTTAAATTAAAATTTAAACGATTTCCTATCTGGTGGAGTTAAAGTGGCTAATCTTTCTTATTAAAGTGTTAATGTACATCAACTATTTAGTGATTTTTGTCGAGGCTCCGAGTGATTTACAGGATATGATCGATGCCATCCGCGATTATAGCCTTCAATGGGTCCTTAAGGGAGCAGCTCGTCCTGTACTTTCAAATTTTCCATTTTTTTGTTTGCTTTAAAAATTCATTTACAATCTAAAGAATGACTTTTTAATGTTTTGAGCTTCATAGAAAGTCTTAAAAGTCTTTAATAATGCCAGTGAAGTGATGAGCGTCGAACGAAAGCTGAGTAAAAACGACAACTTAAGTCTCATTTTTCTCGAAATTCGTTGTTTTTCGCGCTGTCGAATATCACTCAAAAGCAATCAAGATATCTACTTAAAATTTTACTATGTAGGATATTCTTTAACATATTGAGCTTTGCATGTACCTCAAATTTAATATTAATTATCACTAAAAATATTGTTTTCCTCAATTTGTTTATAAAAAAAGGTGTAATTTTTTCTTTTTTACTTCAAATTACCTTTTTTCGCTAAAAATTTGTAAGTGCATGTATGCAAGTAATAGGTGGCCAAAAGTAGACCAATCTAAGACTCAGATAGCACTTAACAAGGTATACAGAATAGTCTGTCTGAGCTTTACGGGAGCAATGCGAACATGTCCCACCGCGGTTTTAGGAATGGTCACTGGTCATTCCACTATACCTGGCAGCCAAAAGTGATGGCAATCAGTGCAGCTCTAAGGCTTCCTAATCTACTCCTTATCAAAGAAGGCAATCTTACAGGACATGTAAGGATTCTGGGTTCAATCCTGAACTCTCCGTGCCGAATAGTTCACGACAAGATGGAAAGGAAACTAGATTTATCCAAAAAATTCAAAGTGGTAATTAGTGACCGCCGCTCAGCGTGGAGAAACAATGAAATATTCCTAAAACAGGGCGCACAGGTGTGCTTTACTGATGAGTCCAAAATGGAATGCGGTAGTGCCAGGGCTGGAATTGTCGGACCACATTTCAAAAAAAGGAGTTGCAATGGGAAAAACCACTTCCATTTTCTAGGCGGAGGTCCACGCCTTGGAGCTGTGTGCCAGAGAATGTCTATGGAGAGGCACGCGCGGTGCCAATATAAACATTCTCTTTGACAGTCAGGCAGCTCTAAAATCGCTGGATAGCTTCTCATTTCAATCAAGGTTGGTCGGGGAATGTTTTAAAATCCTTAACACCCTAGCATCAAGAAACTTTGTTACCTTGATGTGGGTTCCGGGACATGAGGGGCATGAAGGGAATGAAATTGCGGACACTTTAGCGAAAAAGGGGGCCAACATTCCCTTCATAGGTCCTGAACCTTTCTGTAGGGTAAATAACAGCTTCAAAAGTGCCTTTCAGCGTGAGCAGGAGCAACGGGGCCTAATCGATTACTGGATAGCTCAATCGGACATGCGGCAATCGAAAAGACTCTTAGATATACAACGGATAAAGGCAGAAGCAATCCTTAACCTAAGCAGAAATGACATAAAATTTAACACTGAACTACTAACAGGACACTGTAAGCTTCATTTTCACATGGAAAAGATAGGTGCGATAGAAAACGGTTCCCGTAGACTCTGCACTGAGGCACAAGAAACAGCAGAACACGATCTATACGCCTGCCCAGCAGTGCACGACGCCGACTAAACTACCTGGGAAACGGGGCTATAGATCCAAACCTCCTGGTAGAAATTAACGCTACGGCAGATTTAGGATTTATTAACAGCCTAAAACTGTTTGAGTAGGCTACATGGCTGCACAATAGATCTCTTCAGGTCGCAGTGCACAAACAGCCAATCAATAATAATAACAAGTTTGTAACCCCCGAAAATCGGGTGGGCTTTTTTCCCACGGAAAGTAAACAGCATATGTGACACTTTTATGTATTAAACGTTGTGATGATTAGAAAAGTGTATATTTTTATTCATATTTTTAAAATTTTTTTCAGTTAAATCAGTAATTTTTTTTTTTAAATTACTTCATTATAAACTACATGCAACGTCAAGTTTTCGTTATTGCCCATTTAAACTCGTATATTTTCCCAGGATCTAACCCGGCTTAACGCAACATAAAGTTGGCCGTGAGCAAAGCAATCCTCCTTTAAATGAAGCCCCACCCTTGATAATGTTTGCCCTTAGACCTTATTTATTGTTATGGCGAAGGCTATTATAATGGGAAATTGGCGGCGCTTCAACGTAAAAGGAAGTGTGGTTTCGCTCGGCTGCAAATTTATACGAGGCAGTAGAAATCGTCTTCCCTGTACATCCAGTTGCACTTCTGCGTGCAAACAATTCGGATGCATTTGTTTTATGATAAGTCGTGTGCCATTCACCAATCCTTCTGCTGGGCTTAAATTGCGAATCAACATTATCACTGTTCCAATTTTCAATTATATATTGTAGTTCAATTGTACCATATATGAACGAAAACAAAAGTGGATGCTTCTACCAATCATATCCAATATGTGACGTTTCAAACATTTATCACTTACTTACCTGCTCTATTCCTCCACTTAAAGTAGGAACTCTTTTACGAACTCTTCTTGGTCGTCCTCTAGGCATATTTTAAAATTAAATATGGATGTACTTTTTTCTTAAAATAAATTCTATTTTGCGTCTATCCAAAACTCTTGCTAATTTGCACTGTTACCATTGTTTTAAGTGAATTGACAAATTTCAAGTCAATTGTCAATTCATACCAATTATTGCCATCCCAACAAAATTTTGAAAAAAATTCGCAGCACCCGTTGGGACTATGTTCATGAATACATATTTATTAGTAAAGAGAACAAAACAAAACAATTATTGAGAATCCAAATGTACATTTATAAGTGCTCTTGTATGTGTCGTAATCCCGCTCCCAAAATTAATTTTGCTCTTTGCATAAAATAATACTATAGATAATGTAAGTGCAAAGAGGAATAACTTATTTTAATGAAACATTTTCTGCCTGATTTCAATTGATTACAGCTGTCGTGCCACCATTTTTTTTTTTTTTCAAAAAAATTTTTTTTATTCATGTAAGCATGAATATTAATATGTAATTTATTTTAAGACAATAAATACTCAAAGTTTTTCGCTCAAAATGATTGAAATACTCATTGTTTGGTAGAGCTGCCCCCCTTAAAATAAATTTGATCAATTCGAAATGCTTGGTTTTTAGAGAGTGTAGCAGAATGCCTTCCTCTTATAATTGGAAATTTGCTTCCAATGCAACTTGGTTTAAATATATTAATAATCCACGAATCTGCATTTCAAATAAACTTAAAATTGATGATGCTTGCTCAAGCGCGAATATGTTTCATGGGCCGCAAGTTTGCGGTGTCGACGAAAACGACTCAGTTGAGAGACTTCTACGTTTATTTATTAAAAAACTATGTTTTTTGTCCGCCAAATACTCCGAATTATATGATTCACATCAAAGCGCATTTGCTACCGCAATATCCACATATCACTTTGCCTTGTGGTGTTTTATTCTGCCAAGTCCCAGGCTTTCGCGCATCCTTGCTGAGGAAACTGTACGCCTCGGCGTTCATTGGGTAAAATAAAAGTGGAAGGATAGCTCGGTAATGTTAAATATGAATCCTCTTAATGCTTTTGCCACTGAATCCTTGTCTGCGTTCATATCTTCGTTTTCAGACAATCTTAAAGATAAAAAATTTTCGACTTTTCTGAACTCTGCTGTTAAATCAGATTTGTAAGCTAACGTAGCACTTGGAGACGTTAAATATTTCGGTGATGATTTTTCTGTCTACGCTAATAGCTTGATTTTTCGTGCAAACCGATGTCTTCTTAACCTAAATGCGAGACCTTTTAAGAATGTACTTTCTACCACCTGTACAGTTTGTAACTTGGGTGTCCCTGAAAACATCCAACTCGTCAAAGGACTTCTTCCCAATTTATTAAAATTATCTTTATAAAAAATACGTTGAATATCTTAAATAGCTGTGATTATAAAGCTTTGCGTAAATATTTGTCCTACTGTCTCATATATTCTTATTTAAATGAATTTTCATAGGTACTCCTTTGAGTTTAAATAATACTATTTTTTACGTACCGAAGTTTTATTTACTTTTGGATTTTGTAATAAAGTTTTGAACCTGTATCTTTTGAATTAAAAATGAAGAAAAATGATTTTAAATTATTCCGACTCACAAAATACAAATCAATATTATAGCCGTACGTTTTACTAGTTATAAGCACCCATCATAAAAAAGTTTACCATACTACTGTGGGCAAAAAGTAAGGTGAGTTTGGTTGTAAAATTAAAATCAATTTCATCCCCTTCAAAATAATCCCCACTCGATGAAATACACTTATGCCAACGATTTTTTCAGTCCCCGAAACATGCCAAATAGTCCATTTCCGGTATAGCCATCAGCACCTGTTTCGATTCAGCTTTTATCTCCTCAATCGACTCGAAACGCGTTCCCCGGAGTGGTCTCTTGAGTTTTGGGAATAGCCAGAAGTTACACGGAGCCAAATCAGGCGAATACGGTGGTTGCGGAACGATATGCGTGGAATTTTTGGCGAAATAGTCACGAAGAACGAGTGCAGTGTGAGACGGTGCATTATCGTAATGCAAAAACCAAGAGTTGTTGGCCCATAGTTCTGGTCTTTTTAGACGAATTGCTTCACGTAAACGACGCATAACGCTCAAATAATATTCCTTATTAACTGTTTGGTCAGGTGGAAGGAATTCATAGTGCACCACACCACGAAAATCGAAAAAAACTGTCATCATGACCTTTATTTTTGAACGACTTTGACGTGCTCTTTTCGGTCTGGCCTCGCGTTTGGCACGATATTCGCTTGATTGGTCGGTTGTTTCAGGGTCGTAAGTATAAATCCAAGTCTCATCTCCCGTAATGATGCATTTGAGCTTGTCCTGATAGTCTGAAAGCATTGTTTCACACACATCAACGCGACGACTTTTTTCCAAGAAATTGAGAGTTTTCGGTACCAAACGAGATTTGACTTTTCGTAGGCCCAAATGGTCTTTCAAAATGGTTTTCACAGATCCTTCTGATATTCCGATCAAATCAGTAAGGTCTTTAACAGTCAACCGATGAATTTTGAGCACTAACTCCTTCACTTTATTGACGTGTTGGTCATCTGTTGACGTCGATGGTCGTCCGGAGCGCTCCAAGTCATCAACACGTTCTCGACCCTCTTTGAAGTCTTTCTACCACTTATAAACATTTTTCTGTGACATGGTCGAATCACCAAATGCCTTCTGCAACATGCTAAACGTTTCCGCAGCCGAAATTTCATTCCGCAAACAGAATTTGATGGCACTTCTCTGCTCAATCAAATCAGACATTGTAAAAATCGAAAAATGCACTCTTGGTCGTTTGGTAAACACAAGCGTAAATATATAATATTACTGATAATGACATTCACATGAAAGTTGGCCCAGATGTTATTAACAGTGCTGCCAACTCATGAAAAAAATAACTAGAGCGAAATTTTAATCCCGCGAAGATTGACAAATAAATTCACCTTACTTTTTGCCCACCTATCGTCGCTGTAGGCTATTTGTAACGAGAAATCTCCCCCTGGTATGATATGTATGTACATACATACATAAGTCTAAAAAGCAGGAAAAGTGGATATACATACCAGTAAAGTCTTTGATTTTTCACTCATAAGTGAAACGTTTTTATTACGAAATTTTATTGACTTTTCAACGAAGTTTTATACGAAAGTAAAAGCAAAGGTAGTGCTTTGTAATTTTATTGAACTGTAATATTTATTTTGAACTCATCCTTCCATCACATTGCTTATCCCATACGTTGAGCAAATATGATACGATTTTATATTAATAAAAATAAAAATAAGAAGAGATGCTAAGATATAAAAAATGAATAACTTTCGTGGATTTTGAGTCGTCAATTTTTATGAGCTAATTTAGTTTGCTAATAAATGCGATAAAACAGAAAAGTTCATTTTTGAAAATGAAAATGGCTGTAAACTTTTTAATATTTAAGTATACATACAAGTATATTTACGTATTATTATTATTAGAAGGCCA
>JAYXIM010023520.1:0-39855 GCA_037575425.1 Anastrepha fraterculus | reverse complement strand
TTAGAAATGACACCCTTTTTTTTGTATTTTTTTTTTTTGTATCTTGTCTCACAAGGAAGGTGCTTCTGTATCTTCGCCACATCATAAAACACAGGACTCCAATCGCACACAAACCCTCTTGCCACAGAAATAATTGCAAATCCCATTACCTTCACCAGACTCAAGAAAAATCTAAAAAATACCTCACGCGACAATAAATAGGCTAAATTATTATGTATTTTACAATGGTTGCACCACTGGGTGCATTCCATAAATGTATTTTCTCTTCAATAAATTAAATAGATTTAGTAAAAGATTTTAAACGGTAAAACTATTGCTTAATGTTTAACAAACAGATCGCAAAAAAAGAAATGGATTTAAAAAAATCACTTTATGTAGGAGTCGCACACTTAAAAAAATGGGTTCATTTGAAAGCTAAGAAAATTACCTCAAGATTTTTAAAATTTTTTCGAAGTGTAACAATTTAAAAAGGTTTTTTCGGTGAATATGGCTTTTTTCAGCGCTCGAGACTGGTGAATCTTCTAGTTCGGACCTTTCACTCCAAAATGGCCCGTGTCTGGTGAACTTAAGAGCCATTGTGTGGATGTTATGAAGTTCGAAACGTTGTTTTTTAACCACTATTGATTCACTCGAGCTTTGTGAGATGAGGCCGAGTCCTGTTGAAACGTTCATGATCTGCCACCGATATATTTGTAGCCCACGGCTTCAAAACAACATCCAGAATACTTTTCCGGTAATATTTCACATTTACCTTGACGCCAGGCTCGGTGAAAATGATTGAGGAGCGCCCATCTGCGGTTACAGCGGCCTAAACCATTACCAGTGCCGGGTGCTGCCTCCTGGCCAATCGATTACTCAAATTCTCGTGTGAATGGTCGGTCAAATAAACCCTATCGTTTGGGAGTTTACGAATTGTTCAATCTGAAAAATGCTCTCGTCAGAAAACACAATGTTCGGAAATTGACCGCTTTCGGTCAAGCGAAGCAACTCCTTCGCTCTCTCAAGTCTGCCTTGTTGCTGCTTTGGTGTGAGATCATGCGCCTTTTGTATCTTGTTAGGCTTGACTTTGAGATCATTTTTCAGTATGCGGCGGATACTAGAGTTAGATATTTTCAGTGTTTTCGCCATTTGATTCAAGTCGCTTCTTCACTTTTTGAACCATTTCACGTGACTTTGCAGTTTTTTGATGATCACCTCCAGACGATTCGCGATACTACCAGTTTCATTGTAACGAGTAATGGTGCGATAAACAAAAACTTTACTTTAAGGTGCTCGAGCTCACGAACAATCGCTGGTTGTGATTTCCCAGCTTTATGTTTGAAATCCATTACTGATTTTCTTTCTTCGCATTTACTCTCGGCAAAATGCTTCCGCGTGCTTGTAAACAATACTGTGGACACTCATTTCGTCAACTAACAGACAGCTGATGCCCGTGCATCAAAATGCATAAAAAATGCAAGTTTCAAGTGACTGCGAAATATCGTGGATTTTTGCCAATTTTTGTTTTACAGTGCTAAGCTTTTTCTTCCCTATAAAAAAAATTCGAGCCTTTGCTTGTAAGGAAGAAAACGCGTGCCATTTCATTAAAAAAATCAATATTTATTTCCCTAATTTCCACTATTTCGTTGGTGGTTTTTGAAAATTTTTATTATCACTTAGTAGGTTTCCGATAGCATTTTTCTGAAAACATTTTCTATTATCTTGCATGTACCATAAAATGATGGCCTAATTAAGCTCATCTATATGCATCTATTTTCTCTGTCGCTTCCCAATGATGGAGCCAGCGCCAGAACTAGTACTCATTAGAGCCTATCTTAGCATCGATAATTTAAGCTGTTTCAGCTATCGGAACGAAGAGGCGAGTAGTGAAACAATATTGGTAAAAACGTATCGCGTATATTCAAGAAACGAGTAAAAAATTTAAATTATAAAAATCAAAAAAACAATTTTTTTTTATTATTCAAAGGAAATTAATTCTTTTATATGCTTTGTTTGAATTTTACAAAAGGAAATAAATATACAACATTTTTACACTTTTATATTTAGCACAAAGTATTAACCCATTAAATCCCAACCTTATATAAAACAATTTTTTTTTAAATGCGTTTATAAAACGTTTATTGAAATAGTGTAATTAAGCTCCTTAAAAAAGAAAAACACGAAAAAAAATCAAAGAAATGCATTTTTTGGGCTGTACCCAATCGAGTACAATGGGATAATATGTATATATATTGCCTGTATATGAAAATATGGAGAATTAAATAAAAAGACACTTTCAAAGACTTCCTTGGTTATTAGTTCGGTTAACAGTATGGAAGTTTTTAAAACATTCTCTCTCCACGCAAAGGGCTACATTGCATAACTCGCAAATCCATCGAATTCTTTGGTGACACTCCCTGCACCTCAGCTGATTCGATATCCTTTTGGGAAAATGGTTATATGAGGAACCAGCTATTGATGCCATTGTCGATCGTTTTGAAGATATGTCCCGGATATTATAATTGCGTAAATAAAATCGCACAATTTCACGTTGGTATTGCAACAAGTCGCATATAGTAAGTATTCAAAGCTTGGTCGTGCAGGTCAATAGTGTTGTATTCCGCTATCAACTTCGGCTGATGGGCATTCACCTGGCGCCTCTCTTGTCTTGACCATCGTTTGACGGTATGTAAAGGTTCAATTCTATCAAAGTTTGTTCCCACTGTCACAACGCTATTGTCATTCCACTTCACAAAAAGTATTCCTGAGTCAGAACACCTACAAAATTTGATACAAAACAACTATTCAAATAAATCATTATGATAAACTTACATAAAATCAAACTCTCCCCGTTGCTTCTTTTGTAGTTCTTTGTTCGTTTTCAGAGGACATTTTTTGGACCGCCGTTTACGAACAGTCCCAGTAGCCTTAAATCCTTGTTCTTTCAAAATTCTAAAAAGGTCATATGTCGTAAAGAAGTTGTCGAAAAATGCGATGTGATTGGTCGGATGTGGAATGTTTGCCAAAAGATCAAGGACGACCCTTGAACCTAATGGGAGACTTTCTTTCTGATCGTCTTAAGATCCTCCTCATTGAAACAAAAATCATGCTTGTTATGCTGCAAGGCATATATTTTCGTTTGATCGATTATTAATTTTACCACCTCATCGTCAAAAATAGTTTCAAAATTTTCAACTGGGTTCTTAGTTACCAATAAAGAACACGCTTCAAGTTGGGATTGTTCGTACAAACGTGTTTCTGGAATTTCCGCACTTGTTATTCTCTTTCTCCATTTTGGATTTAGATCTTTTGACAACTTTTGCCTTTTTTGTAAGCTTGCAAGTGGAATATCATCATCACTGTCACTGTCACTGCTCAAAAATAAGTCAACTTCGCCCGGAACATCCCTTGGAATATCATCACGCAATATATTATCCTCTTCAATGTCCTCCTCATCTGTGTCCCAGTGGGTATTTGGCGGTATAATAGCGAAGTCGAAGTGACTACGGTCGCTTGATTCAATATCGTCGGTGGCCGCAGAAAGGTTGTGAAACCTCTTTCCGTAAAATTTTTTTACATCCATTACCAAATCTACATGAAATATGCACACAAAATATATATTAATGTTCCCACTGTACCCATGCGAGTACACTAGAATTTAAACCTACCGAAATGCACTTTTCCACAACTTGTTTCGTATTTTTGTTATAAAGTATACAAATTATATGTATTATGAATATTTCAAAACTGAACTTTTTCCGTGATAACTTAGATTTTGTCAAACAGAGAGCTTATTGCAAACTAAACTATGAAAAGAAGAAAAATAGCAAACGTGCACGCAAAGTCAAGTGAATAACGGATAACGGGACTCAAAAAAAAAGAATGAGAAACATGTGTGTTCCTTTTCAACATTGCTCTGTATTATAAAGTGGCGAGTACATTTAAAAATTTGTAAGCGTTGGCTTTTGACGTCGTTTCGAAAAAGATGCTTTTTCTGTACTCAAGCGAGTACAATCGGATCAAATGGGTTAAGCTTAAAAATCATCCTCACTGGATGTGATAAGAAAAAAGCGATTTCTCTATACAAAGAGAGCGTACGGTATTTGAGGACAACTTGAGGTTAAAACGAGTTCGCTTTTATTTTGAACAAAATTTAATAAAACTTCTCTAATTTTTTGCACAACATTAACTTATTATACATATATCAAAAAGTATTCAAATACAAAATCATTCAATAAAATTTCCGTCAGCTGCAATAACCTACTCGATTCGAGTTCAGAAACGATTGGATGCCCGAATCAAATGCTTCTTATTCATATTAACCATAACGGTATTAATTGCAGACTTTAGAAAAAGATGGTGTTATAGGATGTTTAATGATTTCACGTTCAACTACGCCTCATATGCAGTAATATCCAGGGGATTAAGGTTTAAGGGGCATTCTCACAGATCACTGCAGATTGCGTAACCATCTGCACAGGATAGAGATATGATCCGTTGACTCCACTCGTTTCTGCGACTAGCCCCGGAGACTTCAGCACCCTTCTGGAAAAAGGATGGGGCCTTTCTGACAGAAGAAAGGCACATGCGCTCAACCCATCCCAGCTCTATCTTAGGTTTTTAAGGGAACTGGGTTTGGCTGAAGTACTGCGAAGAGTAGAGGGCACAAAAGAGCAAACCTCATTCTCATTAATTTAGACCCATTCGGTGTTATGTGGTGATGGACATTTTCAGTCATCCAATCTTGTGTCGCCATCGCTTTGTGTGAGTCTTGCTTGGACTATCAATCCAGCGTTTCACGACTGTCGCTAGAGCCTCGATACATGCAGCAGAATTCACTCGAAATCTTTGAGTAAAGAAGGGTGGTGGCATGACCTGTTTTTTGTTGCCCATAACACTTAAAACCATAGCAGTGGCTGGAGATTTCGTGTTCATAAAAACAGAAGCCTCTGTAGGATTGAAACATATCACCCATCTGAGATTTCTGCGGTTGGTGTCTTGGACTTCGGCAACAATTTTTTTTTCTTCATAAAAAACCATAACATCTCGAGCGCTTCAGATTATTTAATTTTGTTCACAAGGCGTTCTGCGCATAACGTACGATTTATACCGAAAATCTTCATGAACACCTCGACGGATAAAACATTCAGAAACATTACTAGGGAGCAAGAGTCCTCATTGACTTTGAAGGATCCTCATCAATGATCGCTTACACTTGTTGAATAAATTCTACAGATCGGACAGTATTAGTACGTTACTCGAATTTTTCGCGTTTTGCAATAGATTCCGCAACACCACCAGATGCTTCCAATTCGTCAGAAATTTGTAGATTTCCAAATCAGTGCTATTATTTCTTAAGAAAATTAGAGATTTCTAAATCGGTGTGATTTGCACATAAAGCGACGATAACTGGTTGCCTCTTCATTACTTGAGTTAAGTTGTGGTGCTCCCTGTCTTATCTGAAAGAGAGAGAAATCAAATAATGGTTTCGGGAAGTTATACAATATACCTATGTATATATCATACTACTACCGCAGGACGCCAATATCTTTGAAGCCGAATTACAAGGCATAATTTCAGCATTAAATCTTGTAAGGATTACACAAAAGGTTTTAATATGCACTGATAGCCAATCAGTGTTCAATGCTGCAAGAAACTTTCGAATGGATGTAGGCCCAATATATCACATGCAACAATTGTTAATTAAGAAAGCGTCAAACACAAAACGAATGTGGATACCTGGACATTCGGGCATACTCGGCAATCATCATGCTGACTATGCCGCAAATCTTGCCTTAAAATCATGTTTGCACTTTTATAACCCATTTAGTACAACATCAATTAAAACCATATACTCCAGAGCTTTAAAGTCTCAGCTGGGTGCCAATTGGTATATCTACCAGCATGAATACAAAGAAGTAAATCCACACGGTTCCGCTACCATACTGCCAACTTCGACTACTACTTGGATGAACCGATGCTTTGTAGGTTTAAGGCTAGGACATACTCTTTTAACACACCAATACCATTTAACAAAGAGTCCACCGCCAATGTGAACTTTTGCAACGCGAACCGCTTAACCGTACGCCACATTCTCCTACATTGTCCATCTATCTCCGCCTTACGCACCACAACACTGGATAACGCAGATCCAATCAACATTCTCTCCATCTCTTCTGAAGCAAATATAATAAAAATGCCAAATTTTCTTAAAGCTATAAACATATTTCAACTTATTTAGTCTTATAATCTTTATTTAATTACATTTACTATCACTTGACTAGACGATAGCCCTGGTAGCTAGAGCTTTTATCTTAGATTAATCTATAATTTTAATTATATTTTAATAAATAATAATAATAATAATATATATATATCATATATATGAATGTCCTTAAATATGGTTTCTGCCCTGTGTACTTATGATTGCTCTTTTCAATCAAAATATTTCGAGAAGGACAGAATACCTCGCAAGCGTGGCGGTGAAGTCTCACCAGTTTAGTCACAGCGCAGTTTCAAACAATCGTTGCGATTGTTGTTGTTGTTGGTTTTGTTGTCGCAGCAGTACAAGCACTTTCAGTGTAATGTATATCCCCGGCCGTCTTCATGTAACTCATCTAAAGGCAGGCCCAGGAAACATGTTGTTTCGACAGATTGGGTCCAGAGGGGCATGTGAAAAGGTAGTTAGTGTCGTGCGGAGTGCCTTCACATGCAAGACATATGTTTACTATGTCGGGGTCTATTCTGGATAAGCAGGAGTTTAACCTACGCTTCGTATGTGTAGCTGTTTTAACTGCCGAAACTTGATTGTTGAGATAGTTTAAAAAGTTTTTTATTACGCACAGAAATACTTCAAATACTACTCGAAATTTTCATATTTTTTATTACATATTTTATAGGCTGCAAATTTGTTGGTGCCAAAATTTTCGAAGTTTTTCCACGCGGCAGATATTGGAGGCATAGCAAAATCTCAAATTTTTCAAAATGAGTTTAGAAAAGTAAACGCGAAAAAAAGAGTTTAATTATAAACAAATAATAATTTATGACAGGATTTGTCATAGTTAAAGCATTAAAGTATAGTAAATACCTGAAAAATATATCGACACCAAGTACGAAATTCGAAAAAAAAACATCGAATAAGAAAGTTACTTAATTATACCATTTTTCGGTGTTTATTCGTCAAATGGAGGCATCTACAGGTTCATGCCTTTTTATGAGAAGCTTTTTCATGGCAGCAATACACTTCGGAGGTTTGCCATTGGCTGCCGAAGGGCAGTCGGTATTAGAAACATATTTTTCTTCAATTTGGTGTTTCATGCCCGTGGTTTTCAACCTGGGCATTGGTAGTCACTTACTAAACTCATTCATCTGCACACAGAAGTTTGTTATTATTTTCCGATATTTTCGGGCGTCTCTGAAGAAATAAGGATCGATAATATTGCCGGATAAATCCGTCGCTGGCGCAGCTTTTAACTTGTAACCGAAAGTTCTGTTCAGCACTCTGTACTGCGTTTGGAGAACACATATGACGGAAAAGGTAACTAATATTTACTTGCAAGTACAGTCAACGAGGAATTGCTAGCCAGTACTGTTGTTCGAAAGGCATATTTTTGATCCTTAGCTTCTTAGCTCTTCTTACAGCTGCGGCATTCTATGAAATATTGAATGCTCACTTCACTTAGCTTCACTTTCTCATTCATTATATGTACCGACTTTCTGATCGCCCGCTTTGCGCAGAAAATCATATCCTTACACAGCTGCCAGCCAAGCCTGTCATATATTGTATTAAATTTTCACCTTTTACCGCTTTTTTCAGCTTAGCTCCACTCTTTGCAGTCATTTCACTGGTTTGCTGCTGGTTGTTATACATTTCCTCTTCTATTCATTTGTCTCGATTACCACTTGCCGCCCTGCCTCCCTGCTGCAGGTCGCATCATGCATTTAATGTCATCTTCCACTAGTTGCCTCTTTACGCTGGAAGCTAAAATTCATAGCACATATTTAGGGTTTTTGCTTTTTGTCCTTTTTTTCCTCTTAACTTATCGCTGCCATTTGATCTCGTATTTTATTGTGCATATACAAGTACCCGTACCTGCTATGCCATAGGGGCTTTGTGCATTCATTCAATGCCATTTCACCTCTACAGGTATTTACGTCCAAGCTGCTGTTTTGAAGTGCGCTTATTTATGTGTATAAAACTTAGCATCCATTATGTAGAAGGTGTGGGTAAGCATTTATATATGCACAGGTGTATGCTTTGTGTGCTCTGTTTTGTCTGTACAACAACTCCCTCAATTTCATTGACTTCAAGTCTGCTTGCCCCTCAGTACAGTTTTCCCTCTATAGTTCTGCTCTATACCTCGATGTGCCTTTGTTGTGCCATTTTTCTTCCTTCCTCTTTTCCATCTGTTTTTAATTTGCATTCTTTAAATTTTTGTTTGTTTTCGTTTCTTTCAAAACATAAAAGGCTATACTAAAGTGCAAAGTAGTGTCAAGGGAGTGGCTGGCAAGCATTGCTGAGAAAATTAGTAGCGTTTACAGGTTGCACGAATAAGTATTTGTTTAAGTGAATGCCTGCAATGGATTTGGATGGAAAACAAAGCTCCCTTGTTTGGTGCTCTTTGCTCTTCGCGTCATTGCTCAGTTCAAACGCGTAAAATTGAAAGAACGTGCAGTTGTTGGTTACTTTAATTTATCTTCATTTTTGTATATGAAACCTTCATTTTATTAAGAAAAAAATAAAAAAAAATAAAACTTGAAAATACGAAGAGTTAAAAACGAAGCACAAATATGCAAAAGTTAAACAAATTTTAATATAAACCAACGAGGTGTGTTCAAAAAATGTTCCCGAAAAATATTTATTTATTCACCAATATCTATTTCGCCCACTTCAAAGTAAGCCCCCTCAGATATAATACACTTATTCTAACGCTGTTCTTGAAACTCGAGCCACCTCTGATCAAAAGCGCTTAGGTATGGTCTGATCTCTGTCAAGTATATGGGCTTAATCTCCATAATTGTGGCAACTTTCCCGCCTTTTCCTAAGTATTTTCCGTTTTTGGGGAACAACTAACTCTAACCCCAAATCCAGACTCTTTTATGCATTTGTTTCGACAGCAGGTAAGCAGTTTTATAGCTCATTGAATTTTGGTATAATGAAGTGCAAGTTTAAAGTAGTTCAAAAATTTGGAATATTGACGGTTTTGTGCATTCCCCATACAACAAATGCGCGAAGACTAAACAGACAGACAGCTACTGGATCGAACAGTGGGATCGACGGGCCATAACCGACATTCATCGGGAGACCCTTGCCACCTTCTTAAGCTCCCGACACACGAATGCCGTTGGACAAAACAGACAGACAGCTACTGGATCGGACAGTGTATAGACAGGCCATAATCGACATTCATCGGGAGATCCTTACCACCTTTTTAAGCTCCCGACCCCCGAATGCCATTATCGGAGTCCAACCACCACCAATTGCAGACGAAGAGCTCCAACTTCCCCGAAAGTCCCGCGTAACCTTGGCACAATTACGTTCTGAATACTGTAGCAGGTTAAACTCCTACTTATCCAGAATCGACCCTGACATATTAAACACACACATATTAAACCCCGCACGACACTAACCACCTTTTCACATGCCCCATCAAGCCCACTCATCTAACACCCCTCTCCCTCTGGACCCAACCCATCGAAACAGCTAGTTTCCTGGGCCTACCGTTAGATGAGCTAGACGAAGACAACCGGTGATTAAACTACACAGATAGGGAAGAGTTACTGCTGCAACAACAAATTACCCTAAACAGAGTTTTGGTGTTCTTCTTATGGCAGCTCTTTCAGGTCATCTTCGGAAACAGCTTATGCAAGACTCGACGAATATGACAAAGAGTTGTTGTTGTTGTGACAGTCCTTGGCCAGATAAAAATCCAGGTCGTTCCGGTCTAGTAAAACCAACTCTCGGGGAACGTATGACAACGAGTCTATCCTTGGAGCGCTAAACTTTTTTAGAATTCACAGATTGAAATAAATTTCCACAAACTTGTGGCAAGTAGCTAATACCGTGTAGACTTAATTTTTACTAAAAGTGGCCTTTTATTAGGCTAATACGTGGAACTGACTGAACTGGAGAATATAAAGTCTGTCATTTGGAAATTTTTTTGCATTTACTGTTTTCTTCTTGCAACTTTCTCGACAGCTCATCCATCCCCTCCAGTACAGATTATGGTGTACAACTAATGGATATACTTTTCATATGGTCCATTTCATTCCAAATTCGCGATTGCAAAAACTTTTAATTAATTAGATTTATGTGGCTAATGAAGCGACAATGGCAGTGCCGTTCAGACAAGAAAGCACCTTGAGCGTGAGCATCCTAAAATTCTACTTCTGCTATATTCAAATAAAGTAATAATTCGACGCCAAACATATAGCAATGGTAACACAATGGACTCTTGAGGTCTAAGAGAGATAATTTTTTACAGATCAGCCAGCTCTACCTAACCTATATTCATATAAGTTTTGGTGTATTAGACTCCCAGGGCGATATCTCGATTTGCCTTCAAATCACCTTTACCACAAAAAACAGGGAAAGGATGCATGAACAAATTTTGAGGACTTGAAACCAGGATCGACTTACATCTTTACTTATAGTTCTATGTTAAATAATAAGTTTGGCAGTGAAATCTACTCAGAAAAGCATTAACCTTATCCCTGCCTATGGCTTTAAGGTTCACTGCCCCGTACTCCAGTCTGAAACTGCAGCATTAAGGGGCGCTTAGCACCCAATTCAACATAGTCATTCACAATACAAGCTGTACCTGTTCTAAGGTGGTCTGCTATGAAATCTCCACCATTGATGATGAAGCGAGTCAACGCAAGAATCAATGAAAATATATCTATGTATACTTCTAATCTCACTTTCTCACTGAATCGTTCCTTGTTTACTTTTGTCAAACCGATGGACGCACTTCTCAACAAACAGTCTTTACTATGTGGACTTTGTGTTGCCGTTTAGCCTCTTGGCCTCTTAAGTGTGCTGTTAGTATTCAAGATGTGTAAAAATTATGAATTAGGAACTTTCAAATCACACCTATACAATCCAGGTATATCTAGCAAACTCTTAAAGTCGAGTGAATTCAAGAGTAGCTGAAACAAGTTTCTTTCTACGTTCCATCTAGTCGTTAGTGGGTTCGAGCATATTAGTGACAATAGTCACTGCCTCTTCTACCGGAACTTAGCAGAGTTTTGCCTTTCTAGAAGAAGGATTTGAATGCTTTTCAGACTCAACACTGAGGCAGTATTAGATAGATGACAAGGAAAACAGCTTGTAAACTTCACATTATCACAAAATTTCCGATATACCATTCACTCCAAAAACGCTGAGGACGAAATGGATATTATGGAAGGTGTAGAGTCTCCAAACGCCCACAGGAGAGGAACCTGGACGCAGGTACCTGTTGTGCTAGCAGACATAAACGTGGCTCCATTCTGATGAAATTTATTTCCGTCCCGGAGTGGAATTTAGCCAAGGGGAAGGATTGTTATATTATTAGTGGTGCGTCGGCGCCTTTGATGTTGCTTCTGACATTTTGATTTAAAACTCCCTCCAAAAACCAAAAAAAATAAGGAAAAGTGATTCAGTGAAAAGTGATCAGTGTATGCGATAGAGCAGTCATTTATTGAACTCAAGTGAGTAGAGGCTCCATCCTTACCATACTTAGCAATCAGATTTTATACGGACCTAATTATGATGGCCTCATAAAAATATTTGCCGTTCGGAGTCGGCTTGAAACTGTAGGTCCCTCCATTTGTGGAACAACATCAAAACGCACACCACAAATAGGAGGAGGAGCTCTGCCAAACACCTAACAGAAGTGTACGCGCCAATTATTTATTTATTTTTTTTTAATTATGATGGCGGCCGCCGTAGCCGAATGGGTTGGTGCGTGACTACCATTCGGAATTCACAGAGAGAACGTAGGTTTGAATCTCTCGGCAGGCAATAGCAAACCTCCGAGAGTAGTTCTGTCACGGAAAAACTCCTCATACAAAACCATTTACCTTTCGGAGTCCACTTGAAACTATAGGTCTCTTCATTTGTGGAACAAAATCAAAACGTACGCCACAAATAGGAGAAGGAGCTCAGCCAAACACCCAAAAAGAATGCACGCGCCAATTATATATATGATATACAATATAATTATGACCTAAAGAGAAAAGCGTATTAACATTAGCATTTCTCCATTTTGCAAGAACAAATTTTCTACAAGATTGATCTGAACTTATTCTTCACGTGATACGCTATTTTATCTACTCCTTTATTTCAAGATCTTATTTCCTTCAATTAAAAAAATAGTGCCCATAATAGCCAAATGAAGTCAAGAAGTGTTGAAAAGCTTACCAAAAATATAAATAGTTATAGACTCCCTTTCGAGTTTGACTTAAAGTGCATTTATTTTTTCATTTCATTTACTTTGTTTAACGAAGCCATGAACCACCAAAGCCCCTGCTAAGTATAAAACTAAAAGAAATGAGTAGACAGTAGCTGTGTGCGCAACTCCTCAATCCCTACCACTACAACTGTAACTAAAAGTATGTATTACGGACTGAATAGGAACAACTCCCCAGTTGCTTGTTGCACTGACAAGTAATTGGTGAATCTGTATTCCTACTTATTTACATAGTAATGCAGTTGTTGCCGGCTTCGCTTAATTAGTGATGCACTTGAGTTTTACCAAATAAGCGAATCTAAGTGGATACGGTTATCCGAAATGGGGTCAGTCGATGGGTAAGTCCTCAGAGACTTTCAAGTGTGCAGAGTATTTAATAAAATGTAGAATTATACAGAAAAGGAAACTGTGAAGGGCTGCTCATCAAATGAGGTTAGTATACCTTGTGAAACTGAGATTTTTGCATTTACTGAATCTTCAACTACGTAAAGGCATCAAAGGTTGTTAAATAAATATACACAAGTACGTATTTAAGCTGGATTCAGAGTTAAACAAAATGTGGCAAAAAAAAGTTGCGGATGCAGTTCGTACTTTAAAAGAGAAAGTTAAAATTCTAGAAAATCAAATATATAAATAATGGAAAAATTTAAACAGTTGATTATAATTTCTTTTTGAATATTGCGCTATATTCTTAACACTTAAGGTAGCCATGGAGCTGCAATTAACGACCAAAGGTTGTTTTTTACCTTTGAAATGTATAAATAACGACTAAATAAATAAATTGCTTTGGCACACCTCGGAAATCGACTTTGCTGACTTTGCTCGACTGATTGAAGATATCTAATATCGTTCCCCACAAGGTGTGCTGACACTCACTGATACATCAGAAATGGCTACTGGAGCAGGTGTGGTGCTGTTATCCCCAGCAAATTCCTTTCATGCAAGCTATAAGAGTTCAGACCATTCCAGTATAGCGGGAGTCCACACAGTAACATAGCAGTGAAACTGCTGGGCTTGGCCCCAGGGTGTAATGGCATTCCGACAAATAAGAGAGCAGACCAGAGTGTGAAGAAATGTTTAAAAAAACAGCTGCAAATTTTTGGTTATCCTGAGGAATGTGTTGAAATTTATGAAAATATAAGCCTTTCGCAGGAATTTCACCATGATCTAAAATCCTTTGGTTATTTTTCATATCACAAGTTGTAGAAAATTCGATGGTAGAAAGCCTAGGCAATCAAGCTGAATCCTCTGAATGATCAGATTTGTTAAGAGATAAGTATATATATAAGTATAAGGAGCTGATGACCTCTGCAGCCAATGCTTTAACATAATTTTAGTACTGGTATTCAGTACCAGTCGCTAAATAATAATAATATAAGTATAAGTATAAGTATAAGTATAAGTATAAGTATAAGTATAAGTATAAGTATAAGTATAAGTATAAGTATAAGTATAAGTATAAGTATAAGTATAAGTATAAGTATAAGTATAAGTATAAGTATAAGTATAAGTATAAGTATAAGTATAAGTATAAGTATAAGTATAAGTATAAGTATAAGTATAAGTATAAGTATAAGTATAAGTATAAGTATAAGTATAAGTATAAGTATAAGTATAAGTATAAGTATAAGTATAAGTATAAGTATAAGTATAAGTATAAGTATAAGTATAAGTATAAGTATAAGTATAAGTATAAGTATAAGTATAAGTATAAGTATAAGTATAAGTATAAGTATAAGTATAAGTATAAGTATCCTAACTTAACCTAAACTAATCTCCTTACCTCCTTATCTTCTAACCTCCTAACCTTCCGACCTTCTAGCCTCTTAACCTACCATAACCTTTTGCTTCTTTAGTATTCAATCCATTACTCCCATCAACCTATTGCAGACAAATTCCAAAAGAAAGACAATCGTAATTAATAGAAACATAAAAATCGCTAAATTGCTTTGCCCTTCTTATTTATTGTATCCTAGTAACCTTAAGAGGAGCTAAAAAAATTAATTTCAACGTCTCATTTTTCTTCTTCAACAAATACCCTTTTTTATGCTGAAAAGTATGCAAAACCATTTTTATGAAATATGAAGTATGCATTCACGTACATGTTGTGTGAAAAGTATACGTAATGTACGATTTTATAGATGAGTAACAAATATTTTTACCCAATATTACCTTGTCTGTAAGATACACACAACATCTTATAGGAATATGCTCGACTTATGACAGAAGTATATTTTATTTTTTGATTTATTTACTGATTTTTTTAGTCAAAAACACAAAAGTTCTTACTGACTACTGAATTAGTACTAATGAAATGGAATTCCAGATCGCATTAACTTCGCGAAGAGTCCTTGCAAAAGATGCATTGCACTCAAAGTTCGCTTTGAATATCTTTATATAATATTAAATTATTTCTTCTTTATAGTAAATAATCATTCTTAAGATGATAATTTAGTTCTTTATATTTATACTCATTTTTATGCTCGCTTGAATCCTCTCTTCGGCATTATTCTGCAAAAGTAGTGCTGTAATTTTATGTAGTACTTGTATCCTATCAGCTTGTCTACCACGAAAACATTTTGTACAACTGCTTAGAAAGCTAGATACACCTTGACAAATGTGCCAAAGCTTCTCAAGAAGCGTCATATCGAGCCTGCTTCTGGGGCAGTCTAGAGTACAAATGCCGACTTATATCACATTCATGGGAAATACTACATTTTACTACTACAGTTTTCGATCGCCTGATCGCTTTCAGCAGAGTTACCTTCAAAAATCAGATCACCTACTCGAAATGGAGGTTTTCTATCAATGAAGATTGATCACTTTTCAAAATGTTTTTATAAACAGTTGCTTTCGCCGATCCTTCTATCAATGCAAATTGTACTACACCACGAGAGGTATTTTTAATTTATTTATTTGCGAACCGATCGGATCTAAAAAAATTTTATTTGAATTCTTCGGATACTATTACCTTTCTCATGTTGGATACTCGTTCGCCCATTTGACGCGCTTTATGTAGGTTTTATCGATGGAGAGTGGCTTTTGTCAGGCCTTTTTGTCAGGTCAAAATAAGCCAACGTCTTGCAATCATCGCCTACTAAATTCGTTGGTTAGTTTTGGTATTATTTTTTTAAGCTGAAGTCAGCTTTTGAATTATATTCTTTGAGTTGTTATTTCAACCTCAATTAGAAGTTTTCTTCTGGGATAAACTCCGTTGTACACCTCACCCATCTAATAGCATCCGCAGCTAAGGCACAAATCATGCAAGCTTTCTTCGCGAACGCGGGTCTTTCGCATTTTTCTGTCTATCTTTATGCGTATTTTGAATTCAGTAGCCTGATAAATATTTCTATGAAGCCCTGCTCTGCTTGTGATATTCCTGAAACATAGATTTTCCTATCGTATTCTAAGAATTTTTGCCTTATTAAGAGTCTCATTAATTTTTTTGCCATTCGGTATTTTTTCACTTAACACAAAAGTATCGTTAAAATATAGCTGAAGGTAAATCGATTTAATTTGAATCGAAAGATCTCTACGTAAAACTCACGAAATGTTTTAGTTAGCAAAAAGCCAGTTTAATATCCTTTTCATCGCGGTTAGGCTACCGGTTAAAATTTTGAATTTTTCTGCTCGTATATGTCCGAGTTTAAATCCATATATCGGCGGTTTTTTATCCAAATTTTTAAACTGCCTTCTTTATTGCCCAATCCGCATACTGTTCACATACACTGTATATATATATAGTATATATCTATATTTTAGAAATAAAACACAAATGTCTTATATAGGGTAAAAGCATCAACGCTCGACTTGCATTGCATGTAGGGCATTCTTTTTGATTTATTTATTATTCTTTTTTTCCCCAGCAAATTGTTGAACGTGCGCCAATTAAAATACACAAAGCGTGTGGCCGGTATGCAAATATCTTTGCAGCGTCATTTCTTTTCAGTTATTTCGGTCGTTTGTGTTCTTTTTTGCTTTGTGCTTAATGCTTCTCATAAAGTAGTAAATTTTTGTATATTTTTTTATTTTCTTCTATATTCTTTTACTTCTTGAAAGCATTATTTTTTCAATGCCTTTTGCGTTTATATATATTTATTTTCATTTTTAGTTGTGTTATATATCACACACATACATACACATAAACATACACATTTATGTATATTCGCATTTCTCAATGTTTTATGTAAATTTCGCTGAATTTTTATGGTTCGCCAACAGAAATGCAAAGAAGAGATTTAAAAGGAATGTTTGAAAGGTGACGACGAGGTTTTGTTTTTTAAGTGAATTCAAACTGCTAAAATATTGTTATTGCAGCTGTGCGGTCTCAAAACAAAAAAAAAAACAAATCACATGCTGCTTGAGGGCACTGTGAAAGGGGTGCTCTCTTGTGGTTAGAAGAAAAGTGATATGTTTGCTTAATTGCTTTCGGTCGGATATCAAATAGAGAAATGTAAATGAAGGGGTGAAACGAAAAAATAACAAATTGAAAGAAAATGCGAAAAATTGCTAAAAAAAAACTCAGTCAAGACTTTTTTCCCTTTCTAGCGCAAAAATACAAAATAAATATATCGCCTACGAAAGACCTGCCAAATACTTATATTTTTGCAAAATTTATAAATACTAACTGTATGAAATGAAAAGTATCGAATCTGGAAAGAAAGGTAGCAATTTCTTTCTGAACGTCCTTTTCATTCTGCTACTCTCTGCAACTCAGGTTATTTCTGAAAAATGCTTTTAATCCAGCAGTCCTCCAACATTTGAATATTTCTACAAAAACAAAATTTGTTTGAGGTTTTCAAGGCAGGTATCTGTTTCGGTGATGGCCTTAGCATATGACATGCATTTTTCTTTTACTGAAAATTTTAATTTCATTTTTGGAAATAATTAAAACTGAGATGCAATAAAAGGTATTTAGAAAAATTTTCATTTGTTGGTGGTGCCATAGATTAGACATAGTAATGATGCATACCCAGATTTTCATTTCCTGATCAATTTGAGTTTTTGAAGGACTTTAAAATTTCAAAGGAGTATATTTTCAAAAAATCGTTTTAAACACTTGTACCCACTCAATGATATTGAAATGGATATCGAATGAAAGAGAATATATCCAGCTATTAAAAAAAATTATTACTTACTTTTCGCCAAAACAAATGTAGTACAATAAAGTCCTTTTAAAAATGTATCGTTAAATATCCTTGAAAATTTTCAATGAAATATTTCGATAAATTTATATATTAAACATACCTTGAAAACTGAAATTTGAAAAGGTCGAGCCAAGGAGCTCCCGGAGATTTGGTGGCTCCTAAAACACTAAGGCTAAAACGCCCATTGTATTTAAAGCTCTGGAAAGAGGGTAGATAGTCAAGGAGGGAAGAGGAAAGTAGCAGAAGAAGAGATGGGAAAGAATAGAGACAGAGATAGAGATAGTTAGTGCTGTGAGAATTTTCCAGATTCTTTGCCAAATCCGTAAATATCCTCCAGTTTTAGAGAACGAATATTACTCATTCTCATGACATCGGAACCCAATACTCGTAGCCTTGCTCTAGCAAAGGCAGGACACTCACAGAAAAAGTGCTCAGTGCTATCCGCCTCCTCCAACCACGACAGACACATTGGGTTCTCAATAATTCCAATGGTGGTCATATGCTGACCCCATGGGTTGTGTCCTGTAATGATACCGACCATCAACCGAACGTCTTTCCCTCCAAGTTTTAGTAGAAAGTTTCACAGTTTTCTGTTCGGACTTGTCACAAAACATTTTGCAGTTCTGCAGCGTTCTAGACCGGGCCATCGCTCTTTATGTAGATTGCCTACATAATCGCTGATCCAATTCATGATTCCTGCGGAACTGATTCCTATTGTTGGCTCGGCCGTTTGGGGGGAACCGCTGATCCACGGTTGCCCAATTCATCGGCAATTTCGTTTCCTTGAACACCGGAGTGTCCTGGAAGCCATATAAGTGCAAGACTGTTTTGTCTTGCGACAGAACTAAGCTTCTTTTTACATTCTTGAACAATCTTTTAGGTTTGCTTCGTGTTCTCCAGGGCCTTCAGTGCAGCCTGACTGTCACTGAAAACTCCAATCTGATTCCCGCTCCATCTCCTCTCGGTTATCCATTCGGCTACTTTCAGGATGGCAAAAACTTACGTTTGGAAAGCAGTTGCCATTTCTCCCATAGCATAGTGATACTTATTACTATCGTTTAAGCAACATCCGGCTCCAGACTCTATTTCATTCTTGGACCCATCGGTAAAGAAAATATCCGTCAAACCTCCCTGAATGCATTCTGCATTGCTCCATTGCTCTGACATCAAATTTTCTTCTAAACTGAAACCTGATACCCGGTCGTCTTTAGGTGCCAAAAACAGTAGATACTGCTCAAATAGCATCTTAAAGATTTCTCTGTATCCCGAAGTTTCGTCTTCGTGCCAGAAACCATATTTATGGAGTCTACACATTGCTTTTATTGCTCCCTGTTGCAACTTAAGATCCAGGGGGAGCAAATCAATCATAGCATTTAGGGCATCACCAGAGGTGCAGCTTGTATAGTTTCCGGATTAAGGACTTAACCATGCTACGTCGCCACCAGACCACAGAGGCGTAAGTGATGATTGGTCTGATAAGTGCGGTGTATATCCATAGGACCACAGCAGGTTTCAAACCCCCAGGTTTTACCAAAGGCTCTGCGCCATTGCCGAAAAATCCTTAATGCGCGATTCACCTTCAGTGAAACGTGTGTCTCCCAAGTCAGCTTCTTATCCTAAATTACTCCTATATATTATATTTAAGTTCACCGGAAAGACCAAGTGTCACACCTTTCAGTGTTGGAAGTCTGAGTCCATCCAATTTCCGTTTTTTCATAAACAAGACTATGGTTCTTTTGTTCGGATGAACGGAAAGACCTTGTTTTATGCACTAGTCTCCGATTTTGTTCAGGATCCTCAAAGCTTAAGCTTTTTAAAAGGGCGTGAAAAAATCGTTCAACTTTCCTGCTACGAAAGATGGCCAATTTGATTTTTTAGAGAGGCATAAGGGAATCATTATTTATGTACCAACAGTTGCATAAATAATTTAGCAATTTTTTTTTTTTTTTTTTTATTATTTCTTTGGGAAGAATTGTCAAGGATATTTATTAACACATTCTTCAAAGGATATTATTGCACTATATTTGTTCTAGCGAAAAGTAAACAAAAATTTGTTTTATTACCTGGATATATCCTCTTTTGTTCCATATCCATATTAAAATATAGAGTGAATATAAGAAATTTAAATAATTTTTTGAAAATTTAGTTCTTTGAATCTTTAAAGAATTATAAAAATTTACTTTAAGAGGAAAGAGAAATGGAGTATGTAGCACTACTAAATAAGATCTTCCATATCAGGTAGGAACGCAATTTTTGCCTAACAAATAACAAAAAAGTTTAGTTTTTATCGCATGATGTGGTTGTGAACCAGATCTGGCGAATATGGAGAATAACGAATATATTATATTTCCTCAATTTGGCCGTCGCTTTCATCCAAGCGTTAACGCGGTATTTATCCTAGTGACTGGTTAGCTCCAGCTAGCTTTTTATTGAAATGCCCGTGCCAAATTTCATGACGCATTCTGTGATTATGCCGATAATCTCCGCTACTTCACGCAACATCACTTTTCGTGCCTGAAAGAAAGAAACAAATTCTGCCGCTGGCCAGTAACAACTTCCAAGACATTTCGCGTCTACTGGTTGATTTCACATAAAGATTTATATCCGTATAAATTTCTAAAAAATACTTTCTTTTATTTTAAATAACATAAGTTTTAATAATTTTTCCGAGGAATTTCGCGAGGAATAGAAAAGATCAAAATCAAAAAAAAAATTCTAAATGTTCTATATTTCTAAATTTCTCAAATTTATTATCTAATTTTTTCACACAGCAGTCAACCATAATTTAGCTGATAATTCGACACAAATTAATTTCACATTAACACAAAATTCGACGTAATTAACGCACATAAAAAGTTTCTCTTTAAATTCTAAACTGGCGTGTGATAAAAGAAGCGCACAAAAATAGAATATAAAAAATATTCAGCGTGAAAAATAATTTACGTACTTTCATTTGCTGCCCCGGTTCAAACGAAGCTATCCGATCAATGCCTTCTGATAAGAGAAAAGTTATAACAGCAATTGCTAGCCAACCGTACTCCTCTACACACTCATCCCTCCTCTTCCTTGCAGTTCTTCCAATTCTCTCACTTTGTTGTTGCACCAGTTATTGATGCCGACAATGATGTGGCAAAGTTTTCACAACTTTCCGAGGACATAATTGATGACTTGCCAGGGTTCGCTGCGCACACTACTACATGCACGCAAAGAGATTACAACTACAAGTATATACAACAACAATAATATGCACAAATTTAGCTAATAATAATGATTTGGATGTGGTTGTCAATTTTGGGCCGCTTTTATCATACAGTACGCGAAGAGGAAACTCCTTTTTTCAGATCGCTCTATAGTTTGATGTAGGCCGAATTGGAAGTGTTTTGCGATTTGGCACTACCTGCTTTCAGGCGACATCTATCTTTCATTTTTGATATCTGAAGTCTGAGATGTTGGACTCCTTCATAGGTTATATGGTGGCCCTTAAGCATAAAAGGACTCATGAGGACAATAATTAAAAATGCTTACATTGTGATAGGACTCCACCTTACTTTTCTTGTACAATTGGATGTTTTTATAAAAAATTATTCATATCAGAAATGGACTCAGAGTTGTTCCACTACTTGCTTTCAGGCGACATCTATCTTTCATATTTGATACTCCAAGCCCAAATTGTTAGCGCCGATTCCAAGGTCGGGAGGTAACTTCTGTCGGCTTGTGGGTAACTTCTATCTTTCATTTTTCGTATCCGAGGTCTGAGATGTTGCATGAAGGAGTTATGGTTATATGGTTATCAGGACATCAAAGATAAGAGGACTACTTAGAACAGAAATATTAACTCAACCATTGCGAACGGGCTTTGCTTACATTTCAGATACAATTTGCTGTAAGAAAATGTTCATGTCAGAAATATCAAATAGTACTCTACTACCGGTAAAAAGCCGACACGAATTTCTCATTTGATGCATCAAATCTGATATAATTATAATACAATCTATCAAATCTTTTTGGTATAATCGGATGAGTCTACATTTTTTCTCATTTCGGATATCCCAAGCTTGAAGTGTTCAAGATCATCTTACTATTTTTCTACAACAACTTACCTTATAGTGCCAATTTTGAAGTTCGAATGCATTTTACAAGAAGACTTTTCATGCCAAAAATGTGCCTAGAAGTTTTCCTCTATCGACTTTGGGGCGGCGTCTTTATTAAATGTTTTCAATCCAAAATCTCATGTATTGGCATTCATCATATTTTTTCTTAGTAAGATGCGAGGTTCGAATGGTTGTTATAAGATTTTGGTACATTTAAAAAATAATTTTGTTAATAAAAAAAATCGCTTTAGCGGTTATCACCCCAATAAAGAAAAAGAAGAAATTTAAAAGAATAAAAAATAATCAAAACTCCTTCTGTTACTTGCTTTGCGGCGACATCTGTTTCCCATTTTTAGTATCTCAAGCCAGAATTGTTAGAAATCATTGTTCTTTTCTTTTCCAATTAATGGGATTTACATTTTAGTATCAATTTTAAAGAGAGCATGAATTTTTTACGAAGACTTTTTTTGCCAGAAATGTGCTTAGAAGCGACACCTATCTTTCATGTTTCACATTCTAAAGCCGAGGTGTTGACATCCATCATACTTTTAGTATAATGGAGGCCTCCGTAAGATGAGGGGCGCGGATGCTCTTATGGACAGATTGTGGTATCAAAAAAGTATTTGGAGTGTTTCTGTTACCTGCTACTTGGCAAACTTTGTGGCGACATCTATTTCCTATTTCTATTATCACAAATATATGTGATGTTAGAAACCATCTTTTTCCTTCACACAATTGAATGGCTCTAGTGGCATTAAAGTGCGCCAACTGAAAAGTTCAAATAAGTTTTTGTAAGAAGATTTTTATGTCAAAAATGTGCTTTACACTTTTCACTACCTGCCTTGGATTGAAATCTATCCGTATTTTTTGACATCACAGGTCTGAAATGTTAGTATACAGACCGCAACCTTCATTCGAGCAGCCCTTGTGCTGCGCACTTGCACACTCATCTAAAGCAGTCGCCATTTTGTCGGCTGTATGCACACATACAAGCGCCAATTTTCGCGCTAAATGTTTTTGATTTTTTATACAATATTATTTATTACCAACTCCTTGCATTTTACCGCATTTACCCGCCCAACTACAACTATAAATTTTCCCTTACCGCCATACACGTTTATAAACACACACGTCCACAAATATGTATGTATGTGTGTACTTAAGTAAATTGGCATTGTGTAAATTCATAATATTATTTCTGAACTCATTCATTTTCCCATTGATTATTTGTGCTATGATATTCCGGTTACTGCTGCCATTTTACTCTCCTCTCCCTCGAGTGTTCGCTTCCCCTCATTGCTTTCGCTCGCATAGCGGCGCTACAGTACCTTTGTTCTCATTTCAGTTTGTGATTTTACCATCGTCTGTCCAATCATTATGATTTATAATAGCAAAAATTATCTTTTTCCGTTGTTAATTAATCATAAAAGTAGCCAGTTGTTGGCGACAAAAACAACAACACCAACAACAAGCTATGCAGCAGTGACTCTGATTGTACATAAATAGTTATGGGCGAGCGCAAGGTGTAACACACAAAGGGTAGTCAGTAATTCGCCCTCCGGTCGATTATTTTAATCCAAATTGAAATATGCAGAGATTTTTTAATCAACACTCTACCATGAAATGTTTGCTTTTGTTTTTGTGTTTGCATGCGTGAGCGCGTATAAGAATATTATCCATATATTTGGGCTTCGTATTTTTTAACGGTGGCTAATTATTGGTGACAGCTACTGATTATGACTAATTGAAAGGTGTTCGTGCTTTTGAATCGAAAAAAAGTGTAGAATGGAGGAGGGTGTGGGGAGTGAGAAATGCGCCTATATTTCATTTAGATGGATAAAAGGAGGAACTCACAATATAACAACATAAGTAAATAAATAAATTCAAAATATAACAAAATAAATAAATAAGTAAGCCACTCCAGGATAGGTGGAAAGAACTGCAAAGCCTCGGATGAGAACTGCCTTTACTGATGACGACCCCTGCAAACGAAATAAGGAATATGATTTGAGGGCATGCACCTGGAATGTCCGGTCCCTTAACGGGGAAGGTGGATATGCACGGCTGGTGTCCTCGCGAGAGTAAAGGCTGACATCACTGCCATCCAAGAGATGCGATGGACGGGGCAAGGTAAGAAAACCATAGGACCTTGCGACGTCTACTACATCTGCCGTGTAAAGGAGCACAAATTCGGTGTCGGATTTGTTGTGGGAGAGAAACTTCGTCGCCAAGTACTGTCGTTCACTCCGGTGAACGAGCGTCTCGCAATAATCCGCATCAAAGCGCGGTTTTTTAACATCTCGCTAATTTGCGCCCACGCCCCGACGGAAGAGAAGGATGATGCGACCAAAGATTCGTTCTATGAGCGCTGCCCCCACCACGACATAAAAATCGTGCTTGGCGACTTCAACGCCAGGGTGGGCAAGGAGGGAATTTTTGGTCCCACAGTCGGAAAATTCAGCCTGCACAACGAAACATCCGGTAACGGACATGTAAGAACTGGTGACTGACGTACAGAGCAATCTTAAATTATGGAGGGAACACTTCTCGAACCTATTAAACAGTGACAGCTGCGCATGTCACCGAGAAAGTGAAGATCCCGATACCCCAATCGTTGACGACGGAATTGTCGTTCCGCTACCCGATCATGACGAGGTGAGAATAGCGATAACGCGGCTAAAGAACAACAAAGCCGCGGGCGCCGACGGACTGCCGGCTGAGCTATTCAAACATGGCGGCGAGGAGCTGGTAAGGTGCATTCATCAGCTTCTATGCAAAATATGATCGGATGAAAGCATGCCTGCCGGTTGGAATTTAAGTGTGCTCTGCCCAATCCATAAGAAGGGCGATCCTGCAATCTGTGCCAATTACCGCGGGATTAGTCTTCTAAATATCGCCTATAAGGTCCTAGCGAGCGTATTGTGTGAAAGGCTGAAGCCCACCGTCAACCAACTGATTGGACCTTATCAGTGTGGCTTCAGACCTGGACCATCGATCAAATATTCACAATACGCCAAATCTTGGAAAAGACCCATGAAAGGAGAATCGACACACACCATCTTTTCGTCGACGTCAAAGCTGCATTCGACAGTACGAAAAGGAGTTACCTGTATGCCGCGATGTCTGAATTTGGTATCTCCGCAAAACCAATACGGCTATGTAAGATGACGTTGCTCAACACCAGCAGCGCCGTCAGAATTGGGAAGGACCTCTCCGAGCCGTTTTATACCAAACGAGGTTTCAGACCGGGTGACTCGCTGTCGTGTGACTTCTTTAAACTGATGTTGGAGAGCATCGTACGAGCCGCAGAACTTAATCGCTCAGGCACAATTTTTTATAAGAGCGTACAATTGTTGGCGTATGCCGATGATATTGACATTATCTTAACAGCCTTAACAGCCGCGCTGTTAGTTCTGCCTTCTCCAAACTGGATAAAGAGGCAAAGCGAATGGTTTTGACGGTGAACGAGGACAAAACGAAGTACCTCTTGTCTTAGAACAAACAGTCAGCGCACTCGCGTATCGGCACCCACGCCACTGTAGACAGTTATAATTTCGAGGTTGTAAAAGACTTCGTCTATTTAGGAACCAGCATTAACACCGATAACAATGTCAGCCTTGAAATCCAACGTAGAATCTCTCTTGCCAACAAGTGCTACTTTGGACTAAGTAGGCAACTGAGCAGTAAAGTCCTCTCTCGACGAACAAAACTAACACTCTACAAGACTCTCATCATGCCCGTCCTAACGTATGGCGCAGAAGCGTGGACGATGACAACATCCGATGAAGCGACGCTTGGAGTGTTCGAGAGAAAGATTCTGCGTAAGATTTTTGGACCTTTGCACGTTGGCAACGGCGAATATCGCAGGCGATGGAACGATGAGCTGTATGAGCTTTACGGCGACATAGACATAGCGCAGCGAATAAAGATCCAGCGGCTTCGTTGGCTGGGTCATGTCGTCCGAATGGATACAAACGCTCCGGCTTTGAAAGTATTCGATGCGGTACCAGCTGGTGGTAGCAGAGGAAGAAGAAGGCCTCCTCTGCGTTGGAAAGATCAGGTGGAGAAGGACTTGGCTTCACTTGGTGTGTCCAACTGGCGCCGGTTAGCACGAGAAAGAAACGACTGGCGCGCTTTGTTAAACTCGGCCAAAATCGCGTAAGCGGTTATCGCGCCAATTAAGAAGAAGAAATAAATAAGTGAAATACATAAAAAAATCGAATTTGTGAAAAAGCGAGATTTCTTTTTTTTTATGAAATAATACAATATCAAACACAGCAAGATCGTGTCAGCTGTTACAGTAAAATTAATGAGAGCCCATGTAAATGAAAAATTAGCACCCTTTCCGGATCGTAGTATCATAGATTTTATCGTAGGATTTTGGGAAATTTCGTAGAATCGTATCAGCTGATTGCTCTCTCACCACACAGTGTTTCCAAGCAGTACATTTCGAAATCATTCACAAAATAAACTTAGAAAAATTATAATTTTTATTAAAGTAACTTAAAAACAATTTTGAATAATGTTTATTATAGGTGAATGAACTATTTGCATTTGTTGGTTTTTGGCTTTGGTTTATTAAACAATGAAAAATTGTAACTGATATCGCGGATGTGTGAAAAAGAGTGTAAGCAAACATATCAATGGCAACATTGTGTAGATACAACCAAACACATACACACACAAGCCGATGTATTGTGTAAATATGTAACTAAAAGAACGCAGTTGTTTTCTACGGGATAAGTTTTGCTCAATTTTGTATTCTCTAGGGGCTGCGGTAAGGGACTACGATGCGTCGGTCAGTGTGCGCACTACTAGCCCCGACTAATATCTCATAAGACCGTCTTGCCCAACCAATTTTCCAAAACCAAGTTAAAAGCCGCTCCAAATCACTTACGGTTTTGCCAAAAAAAGTCCTGGTAAGCTTAACCTTAAACCCTATTTTGTTGTTTAACCTAATTGTTTCTCCTATTTGTGGTGCATTTCTTCAGGATTTTCCATAACTGGGGAGATCTATAGTTTAATGCCGCCTCCGAACGACAGAGAATGTGAAGTATTTTACAAGGCAATTTCGGTTTTTCTTGTGTTGTTTTTTTGTTTGAACGTAGTTTGTTGCTGTAACAACATATCGGTAACTGTTTGGTGAATGCTGCTGGAGTGACAGTCCTTGTATTGGCTTCCAATGTGTTACGCGCTGTACCACGTTGCGCCGTTTCTTTGGAACCAAATGTCATCAATGTCTCCCTGATCAATTCTAGGAAATAAAAAGTCAGTCAACGTGGCTCGATAATGTTCACCATTCATCGTAACAGCAGCTCAATTTGTATTTCAATAGAAAAAAGCGCCGATGATTTTTTTTTTCAAAGTTCTAAAATTAAACGATTAATGATGACTTGCCAAACTCGTCTGATCAGAAATGTTTAAACAATTTTCCATTCTCAGCTGTCAAACCATAGTTATCGATATCAATAGTTCTCATGCGCTTACAAAAACACCCGGTACGTCAGCAATCTATCGAATTTTCTCTTAAGCCCGCAGCGCTGCTCTTGCTTTTATTTCTTAAGTCTAAGTTAAGTCCTGTTACCAGGAAAGTTCTTACTCTTCCTCTTCCGGATCTCTTAAGATTCATCAATGAATCCCAAAGATTCGTAGAAGAGGGATCTCCAACCAATTTGCCCGTCTTACCATCCATATTGTATCTATCCTGTCTCACTATTCCTTCCACCGTAATCTATCCGGGTGTAGTACAAAAGTCTTCCTGACTGAGTGCTTGGACTTGTCCAACCCCTCACAAATCTAGCCAGGAAAACTAAGGGTATCATAAAAATTGATTTTGTGTTGGCCGCTCCAATGAAAAAAAATTTATTTCAGTTTTCCTTAAACTAATTTTTTCATTTGTATCATACGTTTTTTCTCGATAAGTTATTTTCAGATATGATTAAAAAAACGAAAATTTGTTTTCTTTAATATTTTTTGCAATATAAAAAGAAAACTTTCATATATTTTGTAAGAAAAAATCTATTTTTTTATTGTATTTTTTTTTATTCTGAAGATATCTTGAAATTTTTAATTTGAATGAAAAATTTAACTCGAACGGAGGGGAAAAAATTGAATAATATTTGACTTGATATTTCATTTGTTTTGATTTACGAGTTCTTTAGATATTAGGTCTGCCAAAAAAAGTTTGTAGATTTTGGAACTCAGCGACCGATTTAGGACAAGAATTGAATAGTCTGATTCTTGGGTTCATTTGGTTGTTATTAGTGTTAGTGTTATTAGCTATTACTTTTCGTGTTCATCCACGCCCATGTCTAACACGCTTATTGTGCTGTCTACAATACTGAGTTCTCGTCGTGTCTTAGCTGGTCCTACGGCACCCAAAGTATCTGTGTTCCCTTTACAGTCGTAGTAAGAATTGCTACTACTTCCATTTAAGAGGTCAGAAAAGACTTATTTCATGAATTTTCTACACAAAACCCAGCTGCTTTAAAACTGCCTAAATAACTTAGAAAATTCTCCTCAGTGGCTCTTATTCCACCCAATCGCTATACTCGAGTCTATAATCCACAGTTCGGGAAAACGTGTCTACCAATTTGCAACAATCGCATACATAAATATGCATACCCATAGCAACTATTTGCCTCCAATTGCCTTAACTGATTTGGCATTTTTCGGCGCATTTCGCCTGATCGTAGCGCTTGCATATTTAATGTGCCAGCAAACGCCTACTTCTCTCACATTTTTATTATACTGTGCACTTATACATACACATATATCCATATAAACATTTTTTTATATTTGGCCACTTGTAATTTTGTGCTTGCTTTCTTCTTCTTCTTTCTTTGCAGGTGCGAAAACGTCATGACCTGTCCCATACGGCCAATTGGTTCCGGCAAGGAGCACTGCCCCTACGATTGGCTTGCCGTCTACGATGGCCGCGATGAGCATTCACCACTTATTGGCAAATTTTGTGGGCTGGGCAAATTTCCGTTTAGCATTATTGGTGAGTATTTTTTTCTTTTGAGTTTTTGTGCTGTTGCTTTTTATTGAAAACTGTGGGAAATGTGTGTACATAAAAATAAATTAAATAAAAACGAGAGTTTGCTGGTATGTAACTTGGAGGAATTTTTCCTTTGCAGGATTTAAAAATTGATTTGAAATGCCTAGCTGAAAAATTTTGTTACTTGAATAATTTCATAAGAATATTTAAAAGCAGCATTTGGGGAAAAAATCATATTTTTTTATAATTTACATTTATATCGAAACAACATTGGGATACATATCGCAGCTAACTAAATAATAAGCATAGTTACAATGCGTTAAATAATAGGATACTTATTGACAAATTCCAATATTTTATTTTATTTAATAATTCTTTCATCAAAATACTGTTCGTTCTCTTACAAAAACCATACAAGTCGAAGTCTCAAACTTTGTGCAAATTATAAAAAAGTTCAAGAAATTTTCATCAGTATTTCAAATTAGAATTTTTGGGAAAAAATTGGGTATGCTGTTTTATAGCCCCTTGAATTTTGAAATAATAAAGTGCAAGTTTCAAGTGGCTTAAAATTCGAGCTGATTTTTGTACATTTTTTTTTTTTTTGTTGAAGGTGTTGAGAGTTTCTTTTCATATAAAGAAACACTGGAACATTCGTTATTTTCTCCACGTAACCTGCACAAAAAAAAATTGTCTAAAATCAAAGAGATGTTTTAGCCACTTCAAACTTACACTTTGTTAAAAGAAAATTAATGGGCTGTATAACTGCATAGTACTATAAATTTTTCTAAAATTTTGTTAAAACTTAAACTTCTTAAATATTGATGCAAATTTAGGAAATTTTGTTTAATTTGCACAAAGTTTAAAGACTTGAATTTCTAAAATTCTAAATATATAAAAAAAAAAATAATTGGCGCGTACACTTCTGTTAGGTGTTTGGCCAAGCTCCTCCTCCTATTTGTGGTGTGCGCCTTGATGTTGTTCCACAAATGGAGGGACCTACAGTTTCAAGCAGTTCCGAACGGCAGATATTTTTATGAGGAGCTTTTTCATGGCAGAAATACACTCGGAGGTTTGCCATTGCCTGCCGAGGGGCGACCGCTATTAGAAAAATGTGTTTCTTAATTTGGTGCTTCAAAGAGATTCAAACCTGTGAGTTCCGAATGGTAGTCACGCACCAACCCATTCGGCTACGGCGACCGCCGTTTGATGAAGCCAACAATGGGGTGCCTTATTTCTTCAAAAGTTACCCGAAAAGTACTACTTGTGAGAATATTTCCACTTCTTTAAGCTGCAATCTATGCTGAACGCAGCAGCCAAGTAAAATATCGCTTCAAGAGGAATTATAGCAATTATAGCACTGCGATCTTGGCAAAGTGTTGACTTCTTTTTTGGTGTTTTTTTTTATTTTTCCCCCCAATCTATATATATAAAAAGAAGTTACATTTCCTTGGTAATCTTATAACTCAAGAACGGGCTCACCTAGCCAAACCAAATTTTTAGGCTTTGTTTGGACTATTCAGTAGATGGTTTGTGTTTTAAAATTTTAAGAATCGGATACCAGGATCTCGAGAAATAGGCCAAAACGTGAACCCGGGTAACCCTAGGATGTGTTTGTACAATATGGGTAGCAAATGGAAGCTGTTGATGATTCTATAGTATAGAGTATTTTTGATGCCGCTCCGTGACTAGGGTCTTGAGATATCGCCCAAAATGTGGACCCCGATAAGTTAAGGATGTGTTCGAACAATATGGGTAGCAAATGGGAGCTGTTGATGATTTCTATAGTATTTTTTCATACCGTTCCGTGACTAGGGTCTCGAGATGTAATCCAAAACGTGGACCCGGGTAACCCTAGGATGTGTTTGTACAATATGGGTAGCAAATGGAAGCTGCTGATGATTCTATAGTATAGAGTATTTTTGATGCCGATCCGTGACTAGGGTCTCGAGATATCGCCCAAAATGTGGGCCCCGATAACTTAAGGATGTGTTCGTACAATATGGGTAGCAATTGGAAGCTGTTGATGATTTCTATAGTATAAAGTATTTTTCATACCGTTCCGTGACTAGGGTCTCGAGATATAATCCAAAACGTGGACCCGGGTAACCCTAGGATGTGTTTGTGCAATATGGGTAGCAAATGGAAGCTGTTGATGATTCTATAGTATAGAGTATTTTTGATGCCGCTCCGTGACTAGGGTCTCGAGATATCGCCCAAAATGTGGACCCCGATAAGTTAAGGATGTGTTCGAACAATATGGGTAGCAAATGGGAGCTATTGATGATTTCTATAGTATTTTTTCATACCGTTCCGTGACTAGGGTCTCGAGATGTAATCCAAAACGTGGACCCGGGTAACCCTAGGATGTGTTTGTACAATATGGGTAGCAAATGGAAGCTGCTGATGATTCTATAGTATAGAGTATTTTTGATGCCGATCCGTGACTAGGGTCTCGAGATATCGCCCAAAATGTGGGCCCCGATAACTTAAGGATGTGTTCGTACAATATGGGTAGCAATTGGAAGCTGTTGATGATTTCTATAGTATAAAGTATTTTTCATACCGTTCCGTGACTAGGGTCTCGAGATATAATCCAAAACGTGGACCCGGGTAACCCTAGGATGTGTTTGTACAATATGGGTAGCAAATGGAAGCTGCTGATGATTCTATAGTATAGAGTATTTTTAATGCCCCTCCCTAACTAGGGTCTCGAGATATAGACCAAAACGTGGACCTGGATAGCCCTAGAATGTGTTTTAACCACATGAGTATCCATTTCGGCAAAAATGTAAAGCACTAATGGATTTAATTGTGAAATTATATGTATTTGGGAGGTGCGTTGCCATATGTACTCCATCGAATGGCAGAAAAGGGGGGTGCAGCCGTTCCTGAGTTATGATATTTTATGTGAGTAATGGTTTCCTCTCATACGAAATGCCTGTATGGGAAAAACAATAACAAATACACAGCCGCTTATGAGCGTTTCTGTTGTACATTTGTGGTTGTAAGTGTATTATGTTAATATTAATTTTGGGCGAAAATATAATAAAAACTGGAGCATTCAAGGAACTGGAAAAACATTTTTAACTTTATTTATTTTAGCATAATTTATTTAGCGTAAAAAATTGAAATGGAAACTAAAGAATCAAAGTTTAATTGCAAGTTTTTATCGGCTCTTTCACCTTACCTGTATATAGGTGACCACCACAATCAAATTTTAAAAAAGTACAGAAAAGGCTATTGTGACATCTGTAGAAAGGATGTTGAATGAAAAAAATCAACTAATTCAACTGTTTAAACATTTTACGAGTTCTATAAAAAAACTTAATATGAAAAATTTCTTGCGATATAAAAAAAACATTTTATGTATGGTGGTGCGAAGCCCACTGGGGAATGCTAGTGTATTTATATATTTATCTTACAACTAGGATTTCCATACTTCTTATTAGTGATAAAGGGTTGAGTTTTGTTGAGGTGGCCATTTTCACTCTAACATTTTGTAGTAGATGGCGTATATGAAAATTATTTACTTATTTTCTATGTTTATAACTTATTTACTATGTTTATAAATTCACTTCATTGTTACTGTTTTTTTTTCAAAGGTGGCGTAATGCCTTCTTGTTGGGACCATGAGATCTTGGCGAATGTCGTTATTAGTGATGTACCAAGGAGCATTTACTATTAGCCGAAGTATTTTTGATTGTTGCTTTTAAATAATGTTTAGGTTCGTCTTTTTTCCTGTACACCACTGTTGTTGTTGATATGTCCATATTGGTTTTATTATTGTATTATAAAGGGTGGTTAAGTTTCAAGGACCGGTGTTGATTTTGAATAAAATACAATTCTTTATGAAGTTATTGTCATTTTCTCTTCATTATGATAATATCGGTATAGCTCAATTATGCAAAAAAACAAAATATTGGCCAATTGGCCGCCCTGGCCTCGCGGCACAAGTACGCGATCTGCATTTTGATTTGAACGCACGTTTTCATAGTAAGCCTGCATAAATTTAACACGTTACTCAATTATGTATGTTTCAAATTGTGTTAGTCTGAAATTGAAAAATATAAAATGAAATGCAGAAAAAAGCTTGAGGTTTAGGTGTGGTTCACATTCAACATCGGCCCTTAAAATTTAACCACCCTTAAAATAGTATAAGAACTTTGTTGTTTATTGATAATTTAAAATTTGTATTTAAGAACCAATAAAGTTGTTTCAACTTCAAGTTATTTTGTGTTTTTTTTCTTTTTTATGTGTTGCTTCCATGTACGGTTTTCGTCCAATTGCGTACCTAAATAATTTGCTGCATTATTTAGGGCGTTACTGTTTAATTCTTTCTCTTACAATGTAGGTCATACTACAACAAAAACCACCACTAGCAATTTCAAGGTGGTCATTGGTGATCGCTCAGCGTGGAGAAATAATGAAATATCTTTAAAACAGGGCGCACAGGTTTGGTTTACGAATGGATGTACAATGGAAGACGGCAGTGCCGGGAATGGAATTGTCGGATCACACTTCAAGAAGGCAATTGCAATGGGAAAAACGACTTCCATTCTTCAGACGGAGGTGCACGCCTTAGAGCTATGTGCCAGGGAATGCCTTCGAAGGGCACGGGTTATGTCAATATCAATATTTTCTCTCACAGTCAAGCAGCTCTAGAATCGCTAGATAGCTTCCCATTTCAATCAAGGTTGGTCTGGGAATATTTCAAAATTCGATCATCAAGAAACTTTGTTACTCTGATTTGTATACCGGGACATGACGGACACGAAGGGAATGAAATTGCAGACAATGTAGTGAAAAAGAGCGCAAACATTCCCTCCCTTGGTCGCGAACCTTTCTGAGGGGTAAACAATTGCTTCAAAAGTGCCTTTTTACGGGAGCGAGAACAACGCGGCTTAATCGAGCATTGGAGGTCGAAACGGGCATGCAAATGGGCAATCGAAAATACCCATTGATTCAGAACGTAGAAAGTAAAGGCAGTCCTTAACCTCGGCAGAAAAGACATACTCTACACTAAACTACTAACAGGACATTGTGAACTTAATTACCACATGAAAAAAGTTGGTGTGGCAGAAAATGATTATTGTAGACTCTGTAAAGAGGCACAGGAAACAACAGAACATGTTCTATGCGACTGCCCAGCAATGGCACAACACAGAATAATTTACTGGGATCCAAAGCTTCTGGTAGAAATTAAGCCTATAGCAGTTTTAGGATTTATTGATAGCTTAAAACTTTTTAAGTAGGCTACATGGCTGCATAATATAGGGTGTTTTTTTTAGAGGTTAGGTTTTCAAGTTGGCACTACTTTTTTCGTAACCTCTAAAAAAACACCCTATATATCTTTTTAGGGCGCGGAGCACAAATAGCCATTTTATAATAATAATAACAAAAAAAAATATACGTTTTCAAAATTTCAAACTTTATATAAAATTTCAAAAAGTCAAAAATTCAAAACTTTTTAATCAGTATTTTTAGAAAAATTCTGGGTAAGCAGTTGTGTAGCTCATTAAATTTTGATTTAATAAAGTGACAATTTAAAATGGATCAAAATTTTCGTTGATTTTTGATGATTTTATTTACTGACACAGTTGGGGGTTTTCTTCCATATAACGAATCTCCGCAGTTGCTTTTACATGGACGAAACTGAACGTACAAAACTAAAAAAATAAAAATAAAAAAGAATAAATAATTACTCAAAACTTTGCAAATATCGCACTTCTTGTGCCTCTGTATAAAGTCCATACCAATAATGCTACTTATAAAACATAGTTTCCATGGAAAGTACAACACATTACAAAACTTCAATTACGCAACTTAGCCCAAATATAGTACATATGTACAAACATACCGAACGCAAATGCATATGTACGCATATCAAACTATATTTCAAAAATTGGTAAATGGCAGTTACGAAATAGAAAATGCAAAATAACAACCATCAGCCTGCACAATCCCCCAACAACATACCGGCTAATAGGTAAGCGAGGAGAAAAAAAGGAGTCGAGATAGCAACACAATCAGCAGTGAACCTAAAATGCATGAAAAGGCAAAAGCACAAAGTAAATTAAGAACCAAGGGGATGGTTGCAATGACGCAATACAGAGGTAGAGGGGTAGCTAGGCCTAGCAAAAGCGAATAATGAAATTAAAATTCATTCGGCTGGTCGCGGGCAAAAGTCATTTCAACGTCGAAATGAATGAATGCATGGCTGAATGAATGAATGAATGAATTTGGCTATGAGTGAACGAAATGAACGACTGAATCACTCAATGACTTGAAAGCTTGAGGGACCTCATTTTGGACAGCCAGAGCAGCCGAAAAGTGACGGCAGCTATGAGCAAATGCTGGATTTAGGATTGGCACAACAGCGATCGAACAAATTAATGAGCAACCGAGGCAGTGCCAATTTTCAGTTTCACACAAAGTGAGAGTTGCCACTATGGAGAAATTTTCGAAAAAATATATGGAAAATTTATGAAATTCAAATTTTGAAAAGAGATCAGCCTGACTTTTGAAACCAATTCCAAAGAAGCTCTCAGTGAAAATTCAAACAAAACAAGCTTTTTTAACAAAATGCTATTAGCATCTTATTGTAAAATTCGGTTCTGTAACTCGATCTCCTACAGAGTTCCGAAAATATTTGCAATGCAGTTTTAAGGCAATTCCATAAGGGGTTCCGGCTTTATTTTCTGATTGCATTGATTGGAAATTTATTTCGAAACTCTTTTAGTCCGACCATAGTTTCATTATTTAATTTAGAAAACTTTTCGAAATTAGAAATGTTTCCGAGCGCTGAAACCTTTAATACGATTTTCTTATAATTTCTTGGCACAATTTCGAAAATTTTCAAATTTAATTTTGAAGAAAATTTCATAAAATTTAGTTCTTCGATTTTTGAACAATTTAGATAATAAAAAAATCAATAAGCCATTTCAGAGTGTGTTCTATTTATTGTATTTATTTTACGATTGAATTAATATTGTTTCAAAATAAGTTAAAATTAATTAACAAAAGCAATGAACAATGAAGTCAATAAAAATAAAATAATAAAAATTTCGAAAGTTGATTTTCAAAGCTAATTTTCAATAATATCTAAAAATAAGTAACTAAATTTTCTTCTTTGTAACAAATTCCGATTAAAAGTTCCCAAAAGGCATATCACAAATACTTTTGAATATTTTCTAGTAAACATTTTGTGCTTAAGGGGACAGATACCTGTAAAATTTCGAAATTGTTTTTTTCATGGAGGGGGGCCTCTTATCAGTGGCTTCAAAAAAAGGTGTTTTTTCTCAATTTTTTGCCAGGGGAAAAAAGCGACACACAGGAATATTCTTTTGCCTTTATTTGAAGGCATGATTGAAGAGTAATAAACAATTTTTAACAATTTTAAAAAACATGGTTTTGAGAAAACGTGTTTCAAAGTTTTCAGAAGGTAGACAGTATACTTTGAATTACCCTATAAAATTTTGAGGGCATATTCTCCTATAATATATCTATCGATTGCAGTAAAAACAAATCGATTTTTTGAAGCCTACTGATAAGAGGCCCCCTTAAATGTTAATATAATCCTTTAAGAATATGTCAAAAAATGTTTAGAACGTAAATTTAAGTATGTATTTCTTATATTATAGATCGTCAACCGTGACGACTCTATTCTCTGCGTTCGAGCGCTGGGAGAGGAGTTTTCATGCATTCAACCTTTAGACGCGTTTTTCTCAAAACTACATTTTTCGAATTGGCGTACACGATAACTCGAAAAGTTGTTGAACGATCTTTTTTATGATATTGCTTTCTATGTGAACTTAAAAGTTTTCGAAAATGTTTCGAAAAAATAATTTTTTCGAAGTAAAACTGGTAGGAAAATTCGCCCCAAAATTAAATTTTTTTTTAATCGATTTTTTTTCCATTTTGGTTGATTTATATAGAAATTATGACATTAATAAAGAAACAAAATTTTGGGTTCCTGTATTCAGCTCACTGACACCGATGCTACAATACCCGCCGATTAGGAAGCCCCGCTGCGACCTTCCTGGAAGAATTGAGTGTACATCCGCCATTTTCAATGATTAAAAAAAATAAAAAAATGTATATTATTTTAATGTATCAATAAACTGTATGCCAATTTTGAAAAAAATATATTAACTTTTTCATTTTAAATAACTTTAATGAGACTCAGGGAAAATATGGCCGTTACAGGTATCTGCCCCTTAAAATTCTTAGTTCGGCTTGCTTAATTTATTTTTATTGTTATTTTATTTCATTTTGAAAACTGGTTTCACAAAATATTCTGAAAATTATTTAATTTCCATCCTGCATCAAATTAAGTCAGTGATTTTGTTATCGATTTCATTTCGGAAACTGAATTCATGAAAAATTCTCAAAATCTTTATCGATCTTATTTCGAAAACCAGTTACATAAAAAAATTTTGAACTTATTTAAATAATGAACTGTTAATATTTTTTTTATCGATAGAGTAAAGTCGGGCATTGTGGGCACCATTTTACCTCGATATTAATTTCTGCCAAAATAATCGTAATGAAAAAGCGATATTTTTGTCTTTCAACAGATATTGAATTATCTTTACATTTTATTCCAAAATATACCCTAATATAATCGTTTTCGTCGGATAATAAAGAAAAACTGAAACCACCTTAAAAGTTGATAAAAAGAAAAATGGTGGGTAATGTGGCCCAGGGTATTCGGGTAAAGTGGACCACTAGATATAATCACCAAAAACAAATGTAAGAGTTAAGCCAACGAATTCATTCATGTATATATATATATATTATATATAAAATATTTTTTTTAATTAATGATCTTCTTGGTTGACTATTTGAAAAAAAAAAAAATTAAACTTAGGTAAATATAAATCCATATCATGTATAGTAGATGATGGAAATTTGCTCTATTAAAAGACGTTCCCGTTAGAGAGCGAAAACTAAGCTATTTTTTTGTGCCTGCGCAGGAATCCATGCAGCCAACCTTTCCCTGCAAATTGCTTAGGGACCGAAAATTTGTTTGGCACTTTGGCAATTCCGCCAATTGAAACGTCAGGGAACGAATATCGTGTCCTATGAGGCCGCAAAGTCTTGATTCCATTTCTAATATAATATATATATTACAAGGTCTTTTTCTGTGGCCAATACTGGACTGGCTTACGTCCAAGTGGGGTTTTAAAAGCTGGCTAGGGGATGCATTAATCCGTGCCATTCTTTGCAATGTAAAACGCGGCACATCAAAAGTCATTGATGCAAAAAGTGTGCCCATCTCCTCATTCCTAACAGCTGCAGTGGTTTTTTTTCATCACACCGGGGTCCCATTTCCGTATTTCTCCATTTTTTGCATGTCTGCGTATATGCCATGTATAGCTGGCAAATACAAAACAGAATTAAGAAAATACAAGGGAGTGGGCTCCTAGTTCACAATACCCGACGCTGACTAGCCCACATTTGCCACTGTACCACTTACAAGAAAAAATTATTACAAACTTTTGCTTAAAAAATTTAAAAAGAGTTTCTTACCACATTAAAAAATGCAGAGTTCTATCTGAACTTTCACACTCTAAAAATAATCATTTGCTCAAAAATACCATTAATATTAGACGCCACTGAAAAACAGATCGACTGCACTTCACAAAATATTTTGATCAACTGCTCATCAGTAAAGAGTCCAATTCAAAGGCGAGCAGCGTAAAACATCGGTTACATGAATTTTGAAGTTCATAAGAAATCTTTCTAGTGCATGTTCGTTATTATGAAAAATACAGACGTTGACCACATTACCCGAATAGCCCACAATATCCAATCTTACTCTATATTTTTAATAATCAATTTGAAAGAAAAATCTGAAAATAATTTCGAAACTCAATTTCTTGAAACATTCTGAAGTAGATTAAATAAGGAGCTTAATATTTGATTTTCAAGGTCGATAGAAGTTTTTAGGACTCTTTTTTATTTATTTCATATATTTTATATATTTCAAATTTATTTTTCCCACTTTGAAAATTATGTGGGATAAAAAACAAATCTGAAAATAATCTTGGGACTTGATTTTGTAACCAATTTTGGAACTGAAAGAATTAAGAAGAAGATTACACTATCGATTTCATTTGGAAAACCGTATTTATGGAAAATTTGGAAAATTACTTCAGAACTCGATTTCGTTATCAATTGTGGGCCTTATAATTAAATAAGTAAAGTGTTAAGAGCATAACTTTGCTATTGATTTTTTTTTTACTCGATTACATAGCAAAATCCGCAAAGACTTTTGAAAATCGACGTCGTTTAAAATGTGTGTAGCTCTCACCTCACAGCCAATTCTAGACTTGATTAAGCAATAAAAGATTGTAGTTCATTTAGAATACAAAAACCTTCTTCTTCTTCGTTTATTTAGGAAAATTCCGTTTACAATAACATATTTCGATAACTTTTACTGTAGTTCAGTTGATTCGTCTGTTCAGCATTCGTACCATCCATTACTAAAAAAATTGTGAAAATGATTTCAGTGTTCAGTTTAGTAAGCAATTATGAACTGGATAAAAAAAAGGATTTTGAATTTAATTTCTTTATCTGGACTCAAAATTCCATTTTACACAAAAATTTAAAAAATGTTTTGGAGATCACTTCCAAAACTGGCTTGGAATTCAATATAGATTTTTGTTTCATACTTCAATGCGTGAAATTTTATTTTGCGACTGGATTCCATAAACGATTCCGTTTTTAATTCAAAATTTTGGTTGTTTACGGATTTTTCATATGATTTCGGATATGCATAAAAATTTACAGAAATCAATCCGTGCTCAACAGCAAAACCTGTAACTCTTGCTCTCTTAAAAATGTATCCAAAATTTATATGCAGAAACTGTTGCAAATAGGCCGAGTCCCAATTTATTTTTTTTTTATAACTCAACACCTGTGAAATATTCGGTTCTTGCCGAAACAACGGAGTAGATGAACATAAAATGCAATAATCGTTTCTCTCTCTGAATTTTTCTTTCTACAGGAGTAACGAAAAAAAAAACATCTCGCAGCATTCTCCCTTTTCTCGAACTTTCAAAAGGAACTCGAAATGAAATCGATTAATTTTTATTTTTTATTTTTTTTCTTTCTTAATTTTACCAAATACAGTAGTTTCTGAAATTTTGTTAAAAGGGTATGAATGCGCATATATGTATGTG
>JAYXIM010023514.1:0-25867 GCA_037575425.1 Anastrepha fraterculus | reverse complement strand
AAACTTAATATAGAGCTCGGTTAAGCTGAGCGAATGTACCTTCCATATGGCTACATCTGGCTGAGATGCCGCAAACTTTTTCGCGCTATAGGGCCACATTCGAGACGAAGGTGTGGTGGAGTCTCCTGCGATTGGTCGAAGACACGACAGGAGTCAGCGGACCATACCCCAATCCTGTGCAGATGACTGCGCAATCTGCAATGACCAGTGCGAATGTGCGTAAGAATTCTCAGTTTATATTTAGGGAGGGTTATGAGTTGCCCCAACTCCTGCAATGACCAGTGCGAATGTCCGTAAGCATTCTCAGTTTATATTTAGGGAGGATTGTGAGTTGCCCCAACCTCCTTTGGTTATACCCCACCCAGGGCCTTCGCCTGGCAATTATTTTACTTACAATTATACAAATTTTAAAACCCTATATCGCGGTAACGCCCCTAGCGGATTAGTGGGTTATAATTTTCCTGTCGTAAGAGACAACTAAAATCATCCCCGTAATTTTGTTAGTTATGAGCATTGACTCAACGTTAATAGGCTGAGCGAAACAGGTACCGAAGCAATGAGGTTAGGAACAGGAAGTTGAGCTCAGAGAAATACTTTGAATCCATGAAGGGGGTACAATAGATATATCAAAATCACAATGCTAAATCTCCTCATGCAACATAATTTGGGCAACCTCTATCGACTCTGTTAAGTTAATGAATTTTAGTCTAAAAGTTAATGAATTTTAGTCTTTTTAAAAATATTTTTATTTGCTTGTATTATAAAATGTATGGCAATTATGTTTCAAGAATTTATAAATCAGTGGCGTCACACAAGCAACCTGTCGTGATCGAATTTTTAGTGAAATCAGAGCGAAGGGAGAGATGGATGAGTGCTAACACCTGTGAACAAAGTCAGCATTTGCAAGAAAACGATGTGGAAACGTCCAATGAAAGCGAGCATGTCCAGTTCGTGACTGAAGGCGATATTGATAATTTTGTTTGACATACCGGGAATCATTCATTGTAAATATATTCTTTTCGAAAAGACAGAACTGATCCGTTCAAACTATGTTGGTCCAAATTTGCCGAGAATAGCTGAATATTGCACCATGACAACGTATTTTTGGCATTCCAATATTACCTATAGCTTTATCTTATTTGCCCCAGATGAAGTTGTGCCAAGAAGGGGCTTATCTTGGCGGCGAACAAGCGGTCGCCGTGCTTAAAGGGTTATGTTTGGAGTACGCCAAGGATGTTTCTAATTGAGTAACAACTTTGGAATCGTTTGGTACAATTAGAGGGAGGCTATTGCAAAGTTCAATGACAACATTATGTGCGGAACTTAATTTGCTTGCGTTTTATTGAGAACTTTATTGGCCCACACAGATTTATGAAGGTACAAATTTATGCGCTTTTTGTTTGTTTTTTTCAATATCCCATTGGCTATAATCAATTGTACATTTAAGAGTATATTTCCTGATGCATAGTGTTGCCAGTTTTACCCCTAAATGATAACAAAATAATTTTTTTCGGATATATGTATAAGTAAATATTTTCAAAATGAGTGATTTGCCTTCAAATCCGAGAAAATTTTAAAAATATTAATTAAAAAGTTTTTCACCGTTTCTACGGTCTGACTTATCTACATATTTAGTAATATTATATAAACAAGTATTCATAAATAAGTATTAATTTTCCACACAGGCCACCACCTCAACTTCATACTCAAGGACTTATAGGCCACATAAGTACGTAGATCCAGAAAACTGCATTCATCCACTTAATGTCATCACCAGCTAACATAGAAGCGAAGCGTGTATGCCAACAATAAAAAAAAGCATGAGCAGAAAACAAAATTGAGAATAAAAAAAGCCAAGAAAAGCATACACACACACACTCCATGAATGCCGCTCGGTACTCGTATAACGAATGCGATCAAGCATTTACAGCGAATTATGGTGCTGAGGCAGAAGACGACGAGCTGCTAATCGACAGCCAGCAAAAGGTAAACAGCATTCGAACAGCAGCTACTTAGCTAAATGTCACAGCTAAACATAGTAAGTAATTGTTGTTTTTGCGCTTGTTGTCAATGCACTTAAAATTGTTTAACTTTTTCATTGCTCTCCTTCTTTTTTCCATTACATTTCTGTACTTGTCTATTATGGTCACATTGATGTGTTCATGTTTTTGTTTTGCTGCTTTTCCACTGCAATTTCTATCACAGCAACTCAGGCGTCAAGCAATCAATTGCTGTTAAGTGCAAATGTTAGGCAACTGCAATCAAGTAATGGCAAACTGAATTGGTTGGAGGCATGCAGAAAGGGATGAGGCAAAGTGACAAGTATTTATTCCATGCAGCAAGAAAGTCTAATAAATGGTCGCAAGGAATAAAATTAGCAGAATTTTACATTAAAAAATGCGCAATTACTAAAAGCGATAACAATTGCGTGGATACTTGCTTTATCTCCAATTAATTAATTTTTTTTTCAGCGTAAATGTTCTTGAATTATTTTCATATATCGTAATCGAGTGGAACAGAGTGTCACTTATATCACTATAAGTTTAATTATAAACGTAATTTATGAGATCATATGCATACTTATGTTAGTATATACGAGTATAAGTGCATATGCTTCACTTGGACTACAAAGAAATGGTGTTTTTTATGAAGAGAAAAATGGGTAAAAGTCCTTATACTACTCTTCCCTATTTGAGAGAAGTTTCTAGTATTTACGCTTTAAATTTGTCGAGGCGATTTGGTCATTTTGAACACTTTATATTTTATTCATTTGAAACTGATTGCGTTATTATTTCAATCGCAACTTCTAAATTTTTTAAACTACCATTACTGTAATCGTCAGCCGAATCAAACTTAAATTACAATTGCAATTAATGCAAGAAAAATATCAATTACAATTGTAATAATGAACGATTACGAAATTCTAGAATCAAAATTTTTTTAAATACAACTTTAAGTGGACGTAAACGAGAAATGGAAAAAAGCTTGATATCATAAATACCACTTTGAAGACAACTATCACATTTCTAAGAAAACTTCACTAGCTTTTTCTGTAGTTGTGGAACCTTTTAACATTTTCTTCATAAGTTTGACAAATAACTATAATTTCATCAGAAGAGTTCAACTTTTCTGCAGCGTACCCGCATTCTGCCCGCATTAAAATTTTTGTCAAAAGGGAATGTTTAAGGGCAATTTGTAGTATTACTATTGAGACCCCCATAGCTAGATGGGTTGGTTGGTGGATTTTCTAATAGTAATCGACCCAATCGCGGCAATGGCAAACCTCCGAGTGTATTTCTGCCATGAAAAAGCTCCTCGTAAAAAAATCGTCTCTGTATGTCACTCAATTTCTGAAAAAAAAAAAACAATCAAGAGTAGAAGAGAAAGTTCAGTTAAACACCCAATTATATGTATGTATGTATCACCATTGGAACGATTCCAAACTAGTCCCTTGAGAAAAACTAGATTGCTATTGCAGTAGTCGCATTTTCTACTTATTCAATTCAATGTCATTGTAATCTATGTTCATTACAGATGAGATAAATGCCTATATAACTAGGTACATGGATGGATAGGAACCAATAGGATTTATTATACTGGTCCAGTGAGCGGTTGATGTTCGATTTCATTCATTTTCAATATTTGAATTTACTGAGCAGATTAAGATGGTATCGCAATTATACAATTTTTGTAGAGTTAGTTAGGTATGATGTTATCAATTCATATGACTTTGACGAAAATTCATTCATTCCTATATGTCACCCATAGAAAAGACAATTTTTTGATTGCCTGCTCCAAATATGTGCTTTATATGGAAAAAAATTCTAATCTCGGATGTGAGTTGTGAGCGTCTTTAAACTTTATATTGCTACGCAGAAGTTCTCTAAAGATTCCAATTGCAATGAAAATTCTGATGACTTTTTGTTGAAATTCGTAAAATTTTTGTGAATTCTGAGTAAGGTATGGGAATGCAAATTATTACTTTTTTGTTGTACAATGAACATATTTTTATAAAAAATTAACGAACAAAATTTAGCTAAAAAGGTATTATGAGTATTGTAAAAAGATAAGGTGATTCAATTATTGGCTCCATAAAGACAACTAGTGGAGAACCCTTAGCGCCTTTTACTTCACCAAATATGGTAATCTATGACTCAGTAGGAAAAGTTGCTCAGATTTTACACAATACTGTAAACGTTAGTAAGTTTCCATGTATGTAAGTATGAAGGCAAGATTGTATTTTTTAAATTCTCAAAACTAAGCGCTATATTTAAAGTGGGCATTTTATTTTTATGTGTGTAAATTTATTTCGTACATACAAGGTGCTAAAGGAATTATAAAAAGTTAAGGTAACTTTAAGGGCGTATTCTAGTGTAGAAATTCGAAAAAATTGTTTTTTTTATATTCTCAAAGCTTAATCTTTCAAGAATATGTCCTTAAAAGGATTTGTTAAAATTTGAATTATTTCCAGAGATGTAGCTATTTTAGTGTCACGACTTTTAGGCCCGGCTGGCTCGGCTTGAACGCCACAGGGCGTAATTGCACCAAAAACTTTAATCGAGTTTTTCTCGAAACTATGTATTTCAAAATGTTTACCTTGATTTCTCAGGTTCTACTTAACCGATTTACTTGAAATTTGGTGTGAGCCTTCTTAATATATCTATCTATCGTACTTATTATTATTATAAGCAAATATAAAATGTTTACTATTTTTAAAAAATTCCGAAAAGTAACAAAAAATAGTAAATAAATTTATCCTTTTTTCGGGCAGCCGTAATTTGGACAAACAACTTTTTTTCGACTTTTTTGTAGTAAGTACGATAGCAGCATTCATGAAGATTAATAATCTTTTTTATTTTTTTTGTTTCAGATAATTAGAACGCTTGCAATCGTGGTAGGTGTGGCGCGCCATTTTTTGTTAGCCCCCACTTTTTTGAGTTTTTCGTTTTTTTAGATTTTTAATTTTCCATGTACTTTTAAAACATTAATAAATATCTTATTAAAAATGGATACAAAAAATATTTTTTTATTATTTTTTTATTTATAGCACCCGAGGAAGCACCTCAAATTCATGCCTCTACACTAGAATACCCGCTTAAGCAATTCTAATCTTACACTTTGTTATACTATAACTTTATACTATAAGTTGTAAAATTATATACCACAAATATTCTAAGAATTAATAGCCAAAAAACGTGGAATTGTGATGAAGAGTTGTGGTATCTTCTAGTTTTTGTATAAGGTTTTAAATTTGTATTTTTGTGGTTTTATGACATAAAAAAATTATAATGAACATTAACCAAACCAAATTTGAATCGATCTCAATCAAAATCTTCAATTGCTATCATTTTGACGCAGACTGTATGTGAGAATATATGAATATTGGTGGCAGAAATTAAAATCACATAACCTGAAAAAGTTGTACTTACAATTGATTTCATTTGCGTTTGGATTGTGACATATTATTTGTGCAACACAACTTAACACAATTATGCAGCCAAACACAATTTCTGAGCTACCTTTATCAGTTTGGACACAATGACAATAATGTATGTCAAGAATGCAACACCCAGATAGCATAGAAGACGAGACGCTATGAGGTGTGGCTATGAGATGAGTAAAAGTTAGCAGTAAGCAATGATTGACAGCAGTCCTGCGAGGCGAAAAAGCGCGAACGACTAGTTCTGATTTCATTGAACTACTTGAATATAGTTTGCCATCACAGTGGCTTATAAAAAAAAACATAGCTTGCAGGGCAAATATTTTTTTTTTCTGGTATAAATTAGATGAACTCAAAGTGGCTGCTACAAAAAATATAATCAGCCTTAGAACAATGATCGAGGTCTACATACATAATAAACCCACAACAATTTGCGCACATTTGTATGAGTATATATACTTAACAAAATATGTTCCCATAACATAAAATTATGTAGAAAATTTATTGCATCGACCAAGTAAGCTGGCCTTCATTTATTTATTGTGACAAATCAATTAAAGTGCCATTTACACTAGGCTAATTAATGTTGCAATTAAAAAAAAATATTCTTTTAAAATACTTGTAAGCTTAAGGAGCTAATGAAAATGTGTTTGAAGCATAAATAAATAAATTAAAAGCCGTCATTTGTTTGAATGTAATATTGAGAAATTTATACAAGTGCTTTGAACAGTGCCATATAGAGGCGTGCGCCGTCAAAGACATTTTTCTAATTAACACCCAAACGCGCTTGTATTGCTAGTTTCCTTATATTATTGCTTGCCTTGGCCATACTGCAGACAATAACCACCATAGACATAACAAGTGCAATTATTTTTACAGCAACATCCTTCTTTACTGCCAATAAAGCGACCGCCTTTGTAGCTACCAACTGGGTTGGTCTAAATGCCTATCAGCACAAATTATGCCTTTTTTAATGCAACCGGATAAAAAGTTGCCAAGCACTGAAAGCAGCATAAAATGATGATTGATTATGGCTAGTTTATAGGCTGTAGGTGAAGTTGTTGCTGCAGCCTTTGGAAGCATTAATATTTCTGCGCTGCTAAAAAATTGAATACAACCGAGTGCCAACGAAAGACTTAAACAGCGAACTTGGTGAGCATTTGATAGGTTAGCGATTCTACGTCAAGTTATTCTAGATTTTGGGCATTCTCCGTAATTTTTCTAAAATTTGATTTATTTGTGGATTTGAGAAGAATAAGAAAATGTTTTACGAAACATTTAAAAATTTATTTATAATTTCTTTGCAATTTTTTTTAAACTACGTTTTATTTTAAAAGCTTTAGACAATTTTTTAAAGATATTAAACAGAACCGAAGATATTTTATTTATTTAAACAAATCCTTAATATTTTGAACATTGGGTAAATGTGAGAATTATGTTTTTTTACTGCTTATTATACTCAAGCGTACCCAATTTTTAGGGAATTTACGACAATACTCGAAATACTTGGATTACTTGAAATGGAATTGCTCAGGTGTGTACATTATTTAATATCGTATTATGTGCTTTATTATTAAAAGAAGATTAATATTCGCATCTAGACAATCTATGTAGGCAATCTATAAATGTATAGGTATGTATGTATATATGCATATATACTTATATATAAACTCAATATTATCTTATGATATACAAATGATATGTCAAAATGAAATTTTCACGGTTTAGTCTTAAACATCTCTCATAAGCGAACATTCTGCCTCCACAGAAGTGATTAGGGACAATTTCAATATTGTAGTGTTTTTTTTTCACTTTTGCAACCAACGCTAACATCTCACGCCTGCCGCATTCTACGCAAACGACGTGTCAATCTGCAGCAGCTTTCAGGGTAATTTAAAGTTTATTTAAATATAAGCTATAGCTTCCTCTGGCGTCTGATTAAGGCTTATGCACGCACACACACGCATAATCATATTAACATAAAATGCAGGGCACCACTTACTTACGCCGCCTCAACTCTTAGCAACAGTGGCTAATTATGGAAAATTATTGCGTGCATGCGTGCAACGCATAGTCACATTCCCAAAAGCCCATGCCCAGTCTATCTATCAAGTACAACAACAAATATATTCAATGCGTTCACTAACTTTAAATAAAAAACAACAGCAAAACCTATAAATAAATACTCAACGCAGCTGTAGTTGATAAGCAAATGACATTTTCTGCGCAAGTTACCATGCTAAGGTGTTCTGCTGCTTTGACTCTCTGCTCTAAGTGTTACGTTAATGCGCACATGCGCGGACTATATATCGCATGTGTAGGACGCATACGCAATTAAGCAAACGGCGACCACTGCTGAGAAAAAAATGTTGCTGATTATGACTTTGGTGCCACCTACGAGTGCGTACGTGAACACTTATACAGGTACGTACACAAGCTTTTGCATTGCATATAGATCTACATGGTATATTTTTGAATACTTATTAGTTAGAAACAGCAGGACGGGCTTATTACATGCATACGTACATATGCACCCATATATACACATATGTTCAGCAGCAGGGGAGCGCACGAACACATAAATGAAGTGTAAAAAACTCTCACTTTTTAATGAGTTTTGCGTTTGTTGATTTTTTAATCAGCTACGGTCAGATACACATACGGCACTACTGATAGCATTATGCATGAGCAACGGTGACATTCAAGGCTTGTTGACTGTTGATTATTTGCATTTCGTATTTATAAACACCCGTAGTTTATTTTAATATTAGTATGCGTTGTTTTTTGTGTAATTAATTCTTTTAGTGGCATTAATAATCAATAAGGTTAGTTTATGGAGTAACGGAACGGTTTATCTTTAATTAATTAATGCACGTTAATTCATATTATGTTGTAAATAAACATAAACAGTGCATTAATAAATGTTACGATTTCTTTTTTTGGAATAAGCACATGAAATTTTATTGATTTTGAATTTTTCTGAGAATATAGTAAGTTTGTTATGTTATGTTAAGTTGTATTACATTAAGTTAAGTTAAGTTAAGTTATGTTAAGGTAAGTTTAAGAAAAGTTAAGTTAAGTTAAGCTAAGTTAAGTTGAGTTATGTTAAGATAAGTAATGTTAAGAAAAGTTATGTTAAGTTAAGTTAAGTTATGTTAAGTTAAGTTTTGTTAGGTTAAGTTATGTTAAGCTAAGTTTTGATAAGTTAAGTTATGTTAAGTTCAGTTAATTTGACTTGAGCTAAATTCAATTACACATAGGCCCATCAAATCCGTAAGTTGTATTAAGTTATGTTAAGTTAAGTTGTGTTAAGTTAAGTAAGCTTACTTAAATGTATTTAAGTTGAGTAAAGTTAAGCTAAATTCACATACATATAGGAACATCCGGACTTGATGGAGCCTAACAGAATCGGAATACTCATAGGCAGGCACTTGATTACCAAAATAACTAGAAAAAGGAGTAGAATCAATTTAGCCAGGTGTCTTTATCATTCTGCCAGTCTGTGCGTACGGTAAGTCAAGTGGAAATATAGATATCTCAATAAAATGCTGTACACATTAATAGTAGCAGGTAGGTACTTAGGTATTGAAAAATAATAAAACTCGGCATTCAGCCGTAAGCAGCTTGTGCTTCTCTATCTCTTAATAAAAGAAAACAAAAATAGATACCAACCCATTGAAGGTTGATAACGAGTTTCTATTATGTGGAGGTTACATAAAAGATAGAAGTGCAATAAAGAAATGTTTTGCTACCTTTTTGCTTCTCTTGTCCCCATAAATAGTTCACTTCTTTTTTTAAGCCATATATACAAGTAAATATATACAAAAAAGGCGAAAACGTTCATGTTTTAATAAATGGTAAAGCAGGTTTGCTGAAATTGTATGCTTATCGGAGGAAAATTTCCCAAGTTTATAAAAATAGGCGCGGTATTACTTATCTGTAACCAAGCTTGATTTGCGTTTTACCTTATCAAACAAGATTTTGAAAATTATTGAAACCGGATAAAAACCATGCGGTATTGAAATACTAACATCCAGATATATTAATGGAACATACGGAACATGCTAATCTTCTTTTCCTTTTTCCCCTATTGGAGCAAAAGGCGTCATGATATGAGATTTGAGATATGCTTAATCAGTCAAAAACCACTTTCACTTTCCAGGTAATTCTGATTAAAAAGTTTCCGAACATAGGCCATTCGAGTTAAAATTTCAGTCAAAATTGATTATAAAGAACAAAGGACAAAAATATGTATATTAACAACTGCTAGGAAGGGGCTGATTTGACGTTGCTTTCAGAGAATGTGTATGTATCATAGTTCGGTTTTTCCCGTAAAAAAGTTAAAAACTAGTTTTTAATAAATTTAAATTTAATTTATTTAGCGCATTTTATATATAAAGAAAACTGTTAAGCACCAAAAATGTGATAAGCATCTTCAATCTTCAGTGTTTGGAAGAAATGCCAAAGAGGTATTTGCAATACTTTGCTTAACTTAAGCTTCCCGTTCTCTGAAACCGCACTGATAGCTCATCATGTGCCATGAAAAACTGATATGACTATTCGTCGAATCTTCTACTGGTACTTGGCAAACCTTTGCAGTACTTCGCTACAACAACAACAATGATGAATCAGAACAATTACATAAGGAATTATAACATCAACTCTTGCAGGAATTTTTGTCATATTTAAAACAAGTAAATGTTCGGCGAATTTCTAGAAATGGATGCCATATACTCTTTGAATGGACTAATAAACTCCATCCATAAGAAAAACAAAAAGTTTGGAGCCAGCAGCAAATAGGATGACTATATTTCTAATATAAGAATTAAGCTAAGCGGAGCTAGTAATAACCAATCTTAATGTCTTAAATTGAAGAAGGCTCGAGCAAAGATGTTGTGTTTATTTATTTCAAGAAGTCAAAAAACATTATTTCCAACCGACTAGTAAAACTAAAGGATAATAAAAAGTTATATATAATTAAATTACAAACTTACTTCTAACTAAACTAAAAGATAGTTCAATGGTATACACAATTCTTTCTTGGAATCTGAGAAATCTTGCAAGTTAGAATTGGAGATCTCATTAAAATCACGACGGGCACGTTCAATAGGAGCATTGCGAGCAGTATTTGTATTGGACTTGTTTAAATAGAAAGGAAGAGCATTACAAAGAGATCTGGGAGGTGTAAGAAAATTAATCATTTGAAGCAGAAATAGGTCCCCACTGTCAAGTAAAGCGGTGAACAAGAATCGATTTTCTACTTTCTAAAGACTTCAAGTTGATCAACAGCAGACGTAATATGTATGATGGGATAGAATCAAAAAGTTTTACTGATCTTAGTGCAAATTTCAGACACACCTTTTGCACACGTTCGATCCTGTCGATTAAAAATATGTTTTTGGACCTCCAAATAAACGCCTAGAGTGATTGAATGCAGTAAACAGTAATTTTAGGGTATACGGATTTTAAGACAAAATATGATTTTGATAAGATTAAATTGCAGTATGGCGGCCGCCGTAGCCGAATGGGTTGGTGCGTGATCACCATTCGGAATTCACAGAGAGATCGTTGGTTCGAATCTCAGTGAAAGCAAAGTTAATAAAAAAAAAAAACATTTTTCTAATAGCGGTCGCCCCTCGGCAGGCAATGGCAAACCTCCGAGTGTATTTCTGCCATGAAAAAGCTCAAATAGGAGGAGGAGCTCGGCCAAGCACCTAACAGAAGTGTACGCGCCAATTATTTATTTTTTTTGTTTTAAATTGCAGTATCTATTAAATAAAAAACAACTGTCCGAAACTATGCCTACATTTTTTTAAATCTTTAACAAATTAAAGTACAATATTAGATGTAATATAAGAAGTATGAAAAACAATAAGAATTTTGGGAAAAATGACAGAGGCATTTTCTTGATATTAAAAGAAAGTTGTAAAATTTGACATCACCAAACTAGTTTGTTCATATCTGCTTGAAGCCTACATATGTCGGTTGTGTTATTTTTGACTGAAAATATTTTTAACTCGTCAGCATGCAACAGAAAATTAGCAATTGAAAAGAAATTGCTAATGTCGTCGATAAATAAAACAAAAGGTAGTGAACCTAAAACACTAGCCTGTGGTACCACAGAGCAGGCAATGAATGTATCAGAGGATATACCATCAACCTACTCAACGCCTTGTACATAAATAGCATTTCAACCACTGCAGGAAAACCGTAAGTGAATACGAGTATAATTTATGTAATAAAATGACGTCTCTGCCGAAAGCTTTGGAAAAATCCGTGCAAATGCAGTATGAACTAATGCAATATTCACTAAAAATGTGGATCCCCAGTGACGAATCTCTGCTGATTGCACAAAATTCGGCTTTTATTGGCAATGGACAATGGTTTCAAAAAGTTCAAAAATTGTCGATAGCTTGAAAATTGGTTGATAACTATTTACTTATTTCTTATTGCTTTTAAAGACTGAGGATATACTTATTAGTTTCCTGTCATAGATGGAAGTTCTAGAAGATAATGACCTATTAAAAACTAATTTTAGAGGTGAAATAACTGCCGAACATTTTTTTAGAAAAATTACAGAAAGCCCATCGATATCGGTCTATTAGTAGGGGTTAAAGCATGTTCGATTTAGGAGCCCAAAATTCAGATTGAAGACTGTTTTAAAAATCAATCAGAAGAATCTGATTCCTTATCATTCTGAGATAAATTAGATCTGAAAAATCATGCGAGCAGATTGACTGCTTAGGCAGACTATAATTAAATTATTCGAAGGGCGTTGTGGTAAATAGTTTTGTTGGTAAAGATGCTGCCTGAACTTGGGTTACAAAAATCAATTTTTTCACTTACTATATTTTTGAAATCTGGCGGCCGCCGTAGCCGAAGGGGTTGGCGCGTGACTACCATTTGGAATGCGGAGAGAACTTAGGTTCGAAACTCTGTGAAACACCAAAAATAAAGAAAAATGTTTTCTAAAGCGGTAGCCCCTCGGTAGGCAATGGCAAACATCCGAGTGTATTTCGGCTATGAAAAAGCTCCTCATAAAAATATCTGTCGTTCGCAGTCGGCTTAAAATTGTAGGTGCCTCCATTTGTGGAACAACATCAAGACGCACGCCACAAATAGGAGGAGGAGCCCGGTCAAACACACAAAAAGGGTGTGAGCGCCAATGATATATATATGTATATTTAAATTTTTTTTTTTTGAAACTTAATATTTTATAATAAACTGCAAGTTATACCCAAAAGTCGAATGCGTCCTATAATCTCAAGTTAATAATGGTGTTGCTTACTCGAAATTACAAATAAAATCTGTCCAGCTAATGCTTTCAGTTTCACATTTGTTATTCTGTTCTATGTATATATAACTGTTCCCCCCGGTACTAAAATCAGCAAGTTTAATAATGATTTTCATTTATCACATATTTGACTATTTTTTATATTTTTATTATTTTTTATTATATAATAAAACATTATAATTGTCTAATATTTAATTGTCTCATTATTTATTTTTTATTTTATATATTATTATGTATATAATATTTAAAAGACAATTAACATCTTTGTACGATATGACGACAGAAGTATATGGAACAAAAATCAGTTTCGCAAATTTGGTTTAAACGACACCTAAGGAAGCACTCATCCTTGCTGCCTATAGCTATGAACATCAACGAAAAGACTTTGTAGTAACTTTTTCAAATTTTGCTAAGTAAATAATTTTTTTGAATGTGGGAACGAATAACATGTACAAACATTTAAATGATTTTTATTTTTTTTAATATTTATTTTTTGTGTTTTGTTTTTTATTTATTTACTTATTTAATTTAATTTAAATTAATTTTAGTTTATTTCGTTTGTTGTATATCACCTTAATTTACTTTATTTTTTATTTATTTAACTGTGGAATGCAATTATATTCTTACTGGTATGAATTTATAAGTAGCATCTATGAGTTTGCGTATGGGCCGCTCAATGCACACATCGATTAACTCCATTTTTCGGAAAATCTTAAATTTAAGTGTAAAAGCCCTTGGTATAGTCATAACATTTTATATTTATAATAACTTTCCTGAATAATAAATATTACCACCGTTAAATTGCAACTGAATAATAAGTAATTTATTTCGGAAGCCATTTCAATTAACTCCATACTCTAATATAAATCGTTTCAGTACATAAAGACTTAAGCTGCAAACTTCGAAAAAATAATAACATATTCGGATTCGGTCAAAACAGAAATATAATATTAAAATCGTCTTAAGTTTATTGAAACTTGTTCAAAGCACGAAAATCAAAGCTGAATCAATTGACATGAAATTTTTGGTAAGTGGACACAGCTATTTGCCCAATGACTCAGATTTTGCCATTATTGAGTCATATGCGAAAAAAAATCAAAACATTTTTTCACCAGATGATTGGTACCTTATAATCAAAACATGTAAAAAGAAAGCGCCATTTCATCTACTTCAAATGACTCACCAAGACTTTTTGTCAACAAACCCCTTAGAACAGAAACCCCGTCACAGGACTTCCAGTAAATTGGCTTAAAATACGCTAGACAAAGTTAGAAAGGTCCAAATCCTATCTCATCCAATTCAAATGTGACTATAATGAAGATACAGAATTTCAAGCCATTAATAAAGAAAATCTTTTGTGGGTAGACCGCAAAGTTTGCAAAATATGGATCATCCTTTATTATATCCTAAAGGTAGAACTGTGACAAAAGAAAAATGGAAAGACATGTTGAAGCTGCTAAAATTCATTCCTCCTGTTAAACACGATTACTATAAGAACTTGTCAACAAATCGAAATGACGAATTCTCGCATGCAGCTGATGAAGAAGACATTATTTATAATATTGCTAAATCATGCCAAAGAATAATGTCGCTAATATAAAGCTGATATAAATTAATTACGAAAACTATTTTATAACCGAACTTCCAACATTCATTTTTATAGAAAAGCTGTGATAAAAATGTATAATAACTAACTTTTTCTGTAATAAAAACTTAAAAAGCGAAAGACTAAATTTAACTTAATTACTTTTTTCAGTTGCCAAATCGATTAACTCCATCAGTCACATAAAAACTGTAACATTACTGAAGATTTTTTGTTGGCTATTCTTTCTTATTAATTTTATATACCGTTAGATGAAAGCTATATCTGCAATTATGCATTCCACATTATATACTTGAATTCATATTTTCAGAGGAATTTCTAAAAACAATATACATTACATCATCGCGATTTTCAACTTTCCGTTTTATGGAGATAATCGGTGTGTGCATTGAGCGGCTCACATGGCCTAGGACCAAGGTTTTCAATGACGCTCCAAGAAATTAGAGAGCGAAATGAGATCTTTCACATTACTGAGTTAACTTAAGGTTCGCGCAATAAATTGTTTTGCTTTTATTACTTAGTTTACATGTATTTTGTTGTGTTGTATTTTATTTCACTTCAAGTTTTATTTTAGCTGACATCTGTAGCTTACTTCTGTAACTTTACTTCATTTTATTTTAAATTTGTACACCACCTTGTTTTTTTTTTCATTAACTTTTTGTTTAATTTATTTAAATTTAGATCATTTCATTTTAATTCGTCTTATTCCTTTTACTTTGTTTTACATTATTCTTATCGCTTTTTTTAAGTAATCAATTTAATTTTGTTAATTTTTAGGTAGTTTATTTCATTCATTAATCTTTATTTTAAGTCATTTATTTATTCATTAAATTTGTATGTCATTTATGGTAAAATTTGAAAAACAACATCAAGACGCACGTCACAAATAGGAGGAGGAATTCGGTCAAACACCCAAAAAGGATGTAAGCGGCAATTACATATATATGTGCACATTATAAAACACACAAGTCTGCCAACTACGAGCAGAGTGTGGCGTCCTGGCATTATTTTATTGTATTTTATTTTACTTTAGTTTATTTTTCAATTAATTAATTTGTGTGATTTCTCTTAATTTTTTTTATGTATTTTATTTAATTTAATTTAATTTAATTTTATTTTATTTTATTTTATTTTATTTTATTTTTAATAGTAATTTTTATTGTAATCTGTTTTATTCTCTTTTTATCTTTTATCGTCTTTTAATATATTTGGTTATATATATGCGCATAAATATTTTTTTATTTGGTTTATTTATTTAATTTTTAATTAATTTTTTTATTTAATTTATTATATTACTTTTTGTTTAAAGATTTATATTTTATTTCGTATAACTTATTCATTTTTATTCGTTATTTTACTTTCTAAAGTTATTTTTTATTAATTTGCTTACGTAAAATGTAATCATATCAGATTATAAAGGGTCCGCCATAGAACTTTACGGATTTAACAATGCTATGAAAAAGAAACTACTCAATATTTTTCCAAACTGTTTTTTGTATTTTGAAGTACAATTCTTCCGGTTAATGATGGAACACAACTTCATTCATATGACTGTCTCGGCTAGCCAAGCACCATCCCATACGATCGGTCCAATTTTTCAACACATTTTCGATTGTATGCGACTGTATTTCAGCTATGACATCTTCAGTGCATCAATTGTTGCTGGTTTGTTGGCATAACACTGGTCTTTGACGGCACCCCAAAGATAATAATCCAACCCAGTTTCTCTTACTTTTTTCGCAAAGTAACGCACATACGCTTCATTCGGTGCTTTTCTTCTTCCCATTGCCGTACGCAATTTTCGTACACATTCTGCAACATTACCATGATTTCAAAGTAATGTCGCAATATTACCCAGCGTTCTTTGAGCGTATGCACAACCATTTTCGTTCAGCGGAAGAATGAAACTAATTTTCTGTCAAATCAGATGACAGCTAAGTGTTACCATTCTTCAAATAATACCTAGTTCAAATCCGTAACGATAGATGGCGGGCCCTATATTACACAATTAAAGCAACTAGCAGAAGAAGCTGTTGGTCTCAAATTATTTTATTTTTTTACTTACATTATTTTATTTTTAAACTAATGGAGTTTAATTTATTGTAGTTCAATTTTATTTAGTTTTAGTTTAATTTTCTTTTATTTTATGCAATTTTACTCCACTTTATTTTTCAATATTTTTTTTTTTTTTGAATTTTAAACATAATTTTTTTTTTTTGAATTTGTTTTATTTGTTTTGCTTTATCTTAGTATATTTTGTTAGTTTTATTTTACTTGTCTTATATAATTTTTAAGTTAAAAAAATTTAATTCAATTCTGTTTCATTATGAGTTTTATGTTAATTTTTATTTAACTTTATTTTATTTCACATAACTGTATTTGAGTTTATTTTTGTTGTGTTTTATTTTTATTTTTTACTTATTTTTTATTTATTTATTTTATATTCATTTTTATAATAATTAAATTTTTAAATAATTTTTTATTTTGTGTAAATGTTATGTTATTTAATTTTGTTTCATTTTCTTTAAAATTTTATTTTACTTCTTATTTTAATTTGTTTTATTTCTTTTATTTTATTATACGAAAACATTTTATTTTATTATGTCTCCTTCCTTTTACTTCCTTTTTAGTTACTTAATTTAATTTTATTTTAGTTTGTTTTATTTAGTTTAGTTCTTTAAATTTACTTTATTATAAAAAAATATTTTATTTCTATTTTTGTCTTATTCTATAATTTGTCTTATTCTTTTTATTTTATTTTTATTTATAATATTTTATTTAAATGTACTTTGTATTCTTTTTAAACTAATTTAATATTGAATATTTTATTTTAAAGTCATTTGTTAATTTAATTTTTATTTTATTTTACTTTATTTTATTAAGAAAGAGTCGCGACATAAGGCTAAGGAAATGAATCACTAGTCTAATTTTTGTTGTGGGGGAGGTAATGAGTCATGATAGTAATTTTAGTCGATATATATAAGTATCTACGCACATTTTGATACAATTTTGTTTATATTTGTTGCGCTTTTTTCAACATATTTGTCATTAACTGGTAGCGAATCCTGCGCACTTCGGTACATTTGTTTTTTTTAATGGATTTTTTTATTATTATTATTATTGTGAATCAAAGTTAATGCTTGCTTGAATGCATATATTTATTTGTGCCTAAAAAATAATTAAAGAACTAAAGTTTTTTAATTCAATTTTCTTGTTATTTGTTTTTTGTGAAAATACATATTTATAGTCACTTATTGGTATTAAATCATTATAGATATTAAATTAATAGTTAAATTAATTAATTTTATATTTTTCTTAAAAAACTATTTTGTTTTTACTTTATTTAGCATTCGTTGTTATTGACTATTACATGAGTGAATGACTGAATGAATGTAGGTTTTCACTTCGATCTTAGATTATATTAATTTTTTTTCTAAACGTTACACTTTGTCTCATCTATATTTGGAACACTGCCATAAAGGCTTACTGCTTCTCGTTATTATTTTACTACTTAGTGTTGTTTTAATTTTTGTTTCATTTATTATTATTTCACTACGTATTCACTTTTGAATTGATTTTGAAATTTGTTTACCCTTTTTTCAATTTTATTGAACTTTTGAATATCTGCTAGGTAATTCCGTCCTTTCATTTTCTTCAAAAACATAAATCTGGTTAGTGCTATTTAATTTCAATCACAATACTACATAAAAGCACACACGCACACACATACATGTTAAATATTTTCTAAGTAATTAAATAAATCACTTTGCATCGTTGACAGCAAAAGTAACAATAACAAAAAAAAAATCACTTCATTTCATGCCCACCTGTTTGCTCAATTTGCACACTGAAGAAAATCCTGCAGCACTGCATGTGACACCTGTGGCAAGTTTTTATTAGCTGGATGTTTGTAAGTGTGTATGTATATTCTATAACTAAAACGCGTGTAACCAGCTGCAATGAAATACGCTTAGCCAAAAAGCAAAAACAAAAGTAAAAAATTACAAAACGCGACACTGACACACAAAGCAACTTAGCCACTGAAAGCCACTACAACCGGCCGATTTATGCGAATGCGATTGCGAACCGTACAAATCGGATGAGAAACTCGAAAGTGTACCGCACGCTGGCGCATTCAAGCTGGAACTGCCAATTGGTTAAGTTCGCGCAGCGCATAAAACCAGCTCGAAAGCAAGTCTTTACATCAAAATGAGCAGATTTTGCAAGCAGCAAAGATTGGACAGCAGCAACAGCAGCAGCAGCAAAAAACTTAACAATCGCTCTGGAAAGCTGCAAGACTGGTAACCGAAAGAAAGCAGCAATGCGTAACAACGCAGTGAGCAGTGACATAAGAGAGGAAGATAAAAAGAGGTGAAGATGAGAAGAGAGTTAAAGAGTTTAGGTTGGAGTTATTTTAAGAGTAGTCCAATGAAGTTGAATGAATGCGGCGCATAAGTGGCATATTTTTTGTTACAATATAATGTGTGCAAGGGGTGCTAAATATAATATATATATGCTTGCAAAGACTTTATAGATTTTTTAAAATATTAAAATAATTTTGTTTTATTTTGTAAGCATTTTAAAGCTCTTCTTCTTGTTATTATCATTTTTCTCCCAGTAAACCCAAAAATAAAATTATCGTTCTAATCTTCATTGAATTCTTATGCAATTTTCTTCCGTGCGTTATCAGCGCCAAGGCCAACGAATCATAATACAAACTTTCATTAAGAGCATTAAGCAGATTTTGGCTTGAATAAGCAATATTGTCTCGCGCTCTTAATCCACATTTCGCGCTGATTTCTCTTTTACATATACCTCCTTCAACTTTGTGTCTAACTCTTTGCATTGCAAAGCAGCTTCGTAGAAATCTATGCCAGGCACTATTTGCTTTCAAGCTCAAAGTTGGCTTATCAGTGATTTTAATTATCAATTTACATTTGCAGCTTTTCTGCGCTCAGTTGAAGACAAATTGCAAGTCAATATGTTATCTCTGTGAGGCGGTACGGTGCGCAGACCACAATTAACTGTTGGAAATAAGTTTCGCAATAATAACTTCAATTGAATAATTAAAATTTGCAACTGATAAAGAGAAATACAGAAAATAGCACCAATTGTATGAGTTTTATGATACTTAGAGTGGATTTATGCATTTGCAGCCGATTAGGTTTAATTTCGATTAGAGTTTTGATGACGGCAAGACGCCATTGCATCATAATCTGTAGTAAAGAACTTATAGACCAGTTTTGACTTCTTTTTTTCTATTTATTTTTAATGATTTTTCAATGAAAATATAAATCATTCTTCTACAAAATCCATATAAATAAATCTAAGTCTCAAACGTTGTGCAAATTCAAAAAAAAATTAACAAATTTTCATACAAATTTCGCAGGTTGCACACAGAATTTTCAGAAAAATGTTCGGTATGCAATTTTGTAGGGCATGCTATTGGGTGTTTTCTTTTATATAAAAAACTCCCACACATTCGTTATGTGGAGAAAATTCAGCAGAAAAAAAATATAAGAAATCAACAAAATGTTTGTGCTACTTAAAACTTGCAATTAGAATTAATTTAAAACTGCACACTGAAGAAATTTGAAAAAAGGCCCCAAAAACTTAATGCGGTATATATTAGTTTGTGTAGATAAAACTTAGTATATATAAAACTGGGTAAATCACTTTTCTGATCCATTACATATGTGAGAAAATGCTCAACGATATGGCAGATGTATGAAGAAAGTGATTGAATAATTAATGGAATATACAGAATTGAAATTTGTGTTAAATATGTGCAATTTGGTATGGAGGCTGATGTTGTTATTTTGCCACAATAGGGCGAAGATGCCAAAGCTTTGACAATACCGCCATCAACATTTACACCAGAGCTGCTATCGGGTGTGATCATGCAGCCAAGGTAGCAAAATTGCTCTACATTTTCAAATTATTGTGCTCCCATTGCAATCCGCTTTGATGTGACCTGATTAGGTTGCAGCTCTTTCGTTTTTATAGTGTTGATCTTGAGGTACCGGTCCTTGAAGCTTTTCCTGGGTTGAGTAAGCAGTTTCAGGCAAAGTTTATTGCTGCACCTCTTTGACCGTTATTAGCGAAAGGAACATCATTCTCAAACCAGCGCCATCAGCAATGCTGTTGCAGCTTAAAGTTGTGAAGATTTGCGCTTCGCAGCTAGACCGGAATCAATGGTATCGCATTTTAAAGGTTTTGTCATAATTTCCTTTCACCAGGAAAAGAAACAGTACAACAGTTTTCAACGGGAAGAAAACAGGCAACTTAGTTACTACTTATAAAAAAACTGATTTCAAGAGAAATCATTTGTAAGTGATCATTGATGCCTTTTGTTTTAAATAAAACATTTTTACTTTTTTGTCGCAATTCAAATAAATAGATCCAGATTCGAGTTCCGTGCAAAAAGAACGCCGTGGAAGTTTTGACTACCGGATAGAGGGCGCAATGAGTATTTTGTTTTTTTTTTCTCAGAGGGCTTTACAGAGGATTATGCAACTTACCATCCGGATTTTCTGCTGGAAAAATAGAAAATTCTAACACCACAAGCAAACATAGTTCCAGGGTACAATAAAAATATGGAAGGAGTAGATAAATTTAATTTTCTGTTCTTCTTGTAGGGAATTTCAATGCCAGTTAGAAAGTGTACTTTGAAGGTATTTGTGGACTTTTTTGACTTAGCAGTATGAAAGTCGTAGTTAAAATATAGAATGCATCGCAGAAACAGGGAACAAAAAAATAAAAAATGGATCTATTGAGCTTTCGTAATGATATTGCGAATGAACTAATAGATCGATCAAATCAATAGGCATGTTTTCGTAGACGAGGACGTCCGACATAAAATTCAAATGAGGATATCCCAATCAGTCTCACGACATCCGGGAAAATATGTGATGCTACACCGTCGCATTTTATTCGATATGATGGAAACAAGTAGTGGCCGGAACACACGAAGGATAAAGGTAAATGCAAAGTGCGCCTAATGTGATATTTTCTTGTGCATTCCTAATAAATCAAGAAATTGCTTCAGTGACTTTCATTATATATCAAATAAAAGAAATTTTTTTAAGACAATTTCGTTAACTTCTTTCTTTTTTTATATTCTAAGTATCATTTTTGTTTTTATTTATTTTAGAATATACGAATTTTTATTTCATATAAATACATTTACATCTTATTTATTGAAAAATATGAATTTTTATGTATTTTAACCCTTGAAAAAAATAAAAATTTATACATAAAACAAAGTAAAATTCTAAATTTTTGTGCGTATGGATATATTCCGCCGCGGTCGCTGTGGTCGAATGAATTGGTGCGCGACTACCATTCAGAATTCAGAGAGAGGACGTCGGTTCGAATCTCGGTGAAAGATCAAAATTAAGGAAAAGTGTTTTGTAATAGCGGTCGCCCCTCGGGAGGCAATGGCAAACCTCCGAGTGTATTTCTGCTATGAAAAAGCTCCCCATAAAAAATATCTGCCGTTCGGAGTCGGCTTGAAACTGTAGGTCCCTCCATTTGAGGAACAACATCAAGACGCACACCACAAATAGGAGGAGGAGCTCGGCCAAACACCCAATTATATATATATATGGAAATGAAATCCGGGTGGATTGCGCAATTTTGTTTATATGTAGGAAATGAGCAATAGAAACAAACAGAAATAATTATCGTAAATGAACGAGGATTTTGAGTAACTTCAGCTTTTTTTTGAACTAATGGACTGTAGAACTGCGTGTGCAGATTTATTTTTTAATTCTGATTAAAAAGTTTGAAATTTTGGTAAGAATTTATCGTTTTTTTTTATAAATCTTATACAAAGTTTCAAAACTTGAATTATTATGATCATTGTTAGGAACTTAGCTATATTTTTATGAAAAATAATTGATACTAAAAAAATAACTAAATAAAAAATGGTAAAAACGTTCATAATTTATCATATAATCATCGAGTTCTACCCAACGGCTTATGAAAGTGGTCTATTAATATTATATGATATGTACGGTGATTGTGAGAAAAGTAAGTAATTGGTATCACATCTCAATTGTCAAATGCAATTCCTGGTATGAAATTAAGATCGAAGCACTTACCGCCGAATTAGCAGCCGAAATGAAGCGGAAAAGTCATTTTTTATGTATAATGAATAAGTACAGACTATTGTATTATACGGCCTAGAGCTGTTAAAAAAACCCGCAGGCAATGGCCAGCGTCTGATTAAATTTCTGCGAAGAAAAAGCTTCTCATAAAATCCACCGTCCAATAAAATTACAACCAAAAATTTTACAAATCAGTCCAACTTCATACAATCTATATTATTTTTATTTCGTTCGAAATATATAAAAAATATATATAAGCACTATACTTCATCCACAACCTTCCCATGCAATTCAGTAAGTTCGCGCCTTAAGTCTTTTGCTTACTTGAACCAATTCATTTGACGACAACACTCGCCAAAGACATTTCGTCAGGCGCCATTAAGCGCAAAGTCGGAAATTCCGCCTACCTACAATTACAATTTACCGTTTGACGCTTTGAAGTTTTGTTTACACTTTTTATTGCATTGTTGTTGTTTTGATTATTACGAGTTTGATTTGGCGTTTGTTGTTCGCAGTGTGTGAAGTTTTGCAACGCCACTGGAACTGCCTCATTTGTTTACAGTTTTAAGGCTTTCAATGTCACCACTGCCGCCAACTTATTAGCAGATTTTATGTATTTACTTGTGCAGGTGCAGTTTTGTTCATGTAGTTGTGTCTGCATGTTGCAATCGGAAATATCAGCTTTTGTAACATTTTGCAACAAATTTCACTCGCTTACTAATCAAACGCTTCATTACATGACTCATTTGCCGGCCGAAAGAGTTACTAGCCAAGCGGTTGAGTCTGAGGGAGTATTAAGAAATCGAAATTCGTATGAATGCTGCGTGATTGCTTTTCAACTATGTTGCTTATTTGCTATATGTATGGATGTGTATGCGATGTTGTTATTTTTGGTAAATATTTTTGATAGTCAATAATGTTTGGAGGTTTATATTTATGGGATTTTTTAAAATTGAATATTTTGTTTTCCTATTTTTTATTTTTGATGGTTTATTTCATAAATTTATGAATTTTCTTATGACGGCTATATGAATGTGCTTAAGCGCATTCGCAATCTATTCATAGACATAGGTATATAGTACATATAAAATGGTGATAAGTTTGTTCATATGTATTAGGGAGGCTAAAAAGTGATCCCATTTCTGCGCATGTCAATGATGGGCTGATGCAATGCACATAAATAGCTACGCAAAAAAACTAATAGCCGTCTATCCACTAAGCGCATTGTGGACTATCTTATGGAACAGGTCACCTAAGGGTATATGGACGCTTGAGCTAACACGCATCCTGTAGATTGGCAGTTCCTCGGGGAAAGTAGTAGATACTGAAGAGGTGTTTAGTACATAGGAGTAGCTATGAGGCTACAAGTTGCGCATACTGCTATGCCGGTATAGCAGTACTCATGAAAGTTTCCTCTTCACGGACCATCCCAGAAAAAATATAGGTTTTTTATGAAGAGCATTTTCAGCAGAAGAGAACTTTTACTTCATCTAATACTACCTATCTCGAGCTGTACAGCATGATTCTTTTCAACTCTAATTCAATTCAAATGGCTAACAAAAAGACCGAAAATCGTCTGCTATTTGGCTCAAGATTGATGATAACGAGAGTTAAATTTTCAGTTTTGAAAAAGTATTGGCAATGGTAAAATTCAGATGCCAGCTCATTAAATATTCGCTAAAAAGAGAGAGGCAAGTCATTCGGCACAAAAAAATGTGTATTAAAAAACAGTGGCAACATTCGATGGGGTGCGCCTTGGACTATTCAGTAATTCAGTAATGGGCTGTATGAGCTTTACGGCGGCAAAGACAAAGACGGCAGCGAATAAAGATCCAGCGGCTCTGCTGGCTTGGTCGTTCAAATGAAGACAAAAGCTCTAGCTCTGAAAGCATTCCACGTGGTATCACTGTCGGTAGGTAGGGGAAGACCTTTTTTGCATTTGAAAAATCAGATGGGGAAGGATTTGACTTCACTTGGTGTGTCTAACTGTCGATTAGCACCAAAAGGAAACGACTGGCACACTTTACTAAACTCGATCAAAATGGCGTAAGCTTTTAAAAAAATGGCGTAAGATTATTTCAATATGCCTGAATCTTAGCCGTACAAATGAAGGGCAGCCGAGTGGTAAATACTAAAATACCCAGATACTTGCCCAACACAAACGGAACTACAGGCACAATTAGGTAATGAACAGTTGCTTACGTTGCCTATTTGCATCAAAATATCTGCGTTTCCTTTGGCACATAACTACAAATTCGCTAAAATTTTACAAATCCACAGAATTCCATTCAACATATTTGAGTCATCGAACTCTTGCGCAAAAAATTGATTCCCACCATTTGGTTGTGCCGCTATTAGAATTACATTTATGCTGCTGGTCTAAAGTAGCACACATCTACATCACTTCTGATTTGATTTATGCTGGCAAAAATTTATGAGATCTCCATGTAAAACTTTCATCCAAATAGTTTGCCACCTACTGTGCAGCAGCTAGCTGACGCTATTGATACAATTTATCTACTATCAACTTTTTTTGCTATTGCCTGTTAACTCGGTTCGTTACAGTTACCTAGCTTGCTTAACTATTTCTGTTAACTGTAGTAGTTGTTCGCTTGTTTGTTGCTACTTTTGGTAAACTGGCCACTGGTGAATGACTTTTATAATCGCAATACCAATCGCATAATTTGCTATTCCACTACTTCAGAATTAGTCAAAATATATAAAATAATCAATTTGAGTCTAAATTTGTAGTTATAAGGAAATTTTTCATTGTTTGTTGAATGAATTTTAGCTGATTAACTTTTATTATGTGAATGTAGTAAGAAATTTACTGCCCTTAGCGGGCCTTATGTCGATAAATTACTAATTTGGGTTCTATATAAATTAATTAACCCTGTTTTTGAAAACTGTATATATGAGTAGTCTGAACGATTTGAATGTCATCATTATCAAGGGGGTAAATGTTGAAGATTTTGCCTGCTAGTTTAATATTGTAAATGTTCTTGACATTGTTTTTACCTCAAAGACATTTTTTAACAAAAACTACCTACTATAAAATGATCGAATAACGATGTCTAAGGCCAAAGCCGAGCCCGAACCGAGCATTTTCAAGAGCCAAGGAAAAAAAACAAACAAAAACATTTAGAAATCCATTTTTATTAAACAAAAAAGTAAGAAGGTAACTAACATATACTTATGTTTGTAAAAGTAAATAAATATATAAGCATGTTTGCTATACCTCCGTATACAGCAGCACAAACCTGATGAATTTTATCAGTAGTATTACGCGGTTAACCCAACCGTGGGTAGTCATTTTGAAGATTAAAGTCTACGACGTACCAATACCTCCTCTAATAGTTTGATCTCCATTTCAGCGCATACTACCGCAAGTGTCACTAAGGTTCGAAATGGCAACAAAG
>JAYXIM010023508.1:0-41765 GCA_037575425.1 Anastrepha fraterculus | reverse complement strand
CTAAATATATCAACAATAAATTGGTGCAATAATGATTTGAAGGACTTATGACCAAGAATTCTTCTTCTTCTTGATGGGCTCGAAAATTACTTAAGCGATTTTAACCGAGTTTAAGAGGTTAGGGGTAGTCAGAGGCCCGAAAAAGTGATGATTTTCAGTAATTTTTTTTTGCTAGTCAGTGGCTTTGTTTTACAAAAATAAAAACATACCATTAATACAGGATGTTTCACTTTAGTAAAATTTAAAAAAAAAAAAATATATTAATAATTGTAAAAGTTATCGGTGTCTGTGTGGAGCCCGTTTCTGCAGAAGTCCCTTGCGGTGATCATCACAAGTCCTTGGAGATTCTTCTAAAATCAATCGGGCAAGAGAAATTAGTTTTATTAATAGATAATTTTGTGTCTGATCGAAGCTTGTTTTTTTAATTTAACAATATGGCGGTCTCAGGAAATATTTTTCAGATTTTCGAGGAAAAAGAGGCAATTATTTGTTAAAAAAAATCCATTTTTTTAAGAAAAAAAAATCCTTGGATCAGGTACGTGTTGTTATATTTTTCAAAAGCAGTATAAATTTTATTGAAATCTACCAAGCGGTTTTTAAGTTACAGTGATCACCACTTCAAAAAACATAAATAAAAAAAAAAAAATAATAATTGGCGCGTGCACTTCTGTTAGGTGTTTGGCCGAGCTCCTCCTCCTATTTGTGGTGTGCGTCTTGATGTTGTTCCACAAATGGAGGGACCTGCAGTTTCAAGCCGACTCCGAACGGCAGATATTTTTATGAGGAGCTTTTTCATGGCAGAAATACACTCGGAGGTTTGCCATTGCCTGTCGAGGGCGACCGCTATTAGAAAACATTTTTTTCTTCTTTTTGGTGTTTCACCGAGACTCGAACCTACGTTCTCTCTGTGAATTCCGAATGGTAGTCACGCACCAACCCATTCGGCTACGGCGGCCGCCGTTCTCTTTTTTTTTTCTTTCTTAAAGTATAATATCTTAAAATTATTGTGTGAAAATTTGAAGTGAATCCGGCAATACTTTTCGAGTTATTCAACAATTAAGAAAGGGCGCTCGGGCGCTCCGGAGCTCAATAGCAAAACTTTCAATGCGTTTTTCTCAAAACTACGTTTTTTGAACTGGTGTAACAGAGAACCGCTTGATAGATTTCAATAAAATGTATACTGCTTTTGAAAAACATAAAAAAGCTCGTGCCTGATCGAAGGATTTTTTCTCTTCACAAATTTTATCAATTAATTGTCGGGTTTTTTCTGAGGTCGCCATATTGATTATTTTTTTGAAAAATCTTCGATCAGTCACAATATTATCTATTAATAAAACTAAATGGTTTTCCAATAACAGGTGTTACAGGTGAATGGATTGCGCTATCGAGAGGCCGGAATTGGATGGTATTGATCTGGACAACGTTTATTTTCAACAAGACGGCGCTAAGTGCCACACAAACAACGAAACCATTGATATTTTACGGGAAAGGTTTCCGGACCGTGTTATCTCGCAAAGAGATGACCACAATTGGCCACCGAGATCTTGTGATTTAACACCTTGTGACTTTTTTCTTTTGGGCCACGAGAAAGAGAAGGTCTACGCCAAAAGCCCAGGGTCGATTCAATACCTCAAAGATGGAATTCGTAAGGCTATCGAGGACATAGAACAGCCACTTTGCAATTCTGTTATGGAAAAAAGGATATTGATGTTATTTTCCACTATTAACGGCATACCTTCCTTTTTATAATGAAATAAACATCCAATCATTTATATTAAAAAATAGCATTTTTCTTTGAATATCAAAATAACACCTCTTATTGGAAAACCCTTTAATTTCTCTTGTCGGATTGATTTTAAAGGATGTATCTCCAAAGACTTGTGATGATCACTACAAGGGACTTCTGGAGAAACGGGCTCCACACAAATAGCGATAACTTTTACAATTATTAATTTTTTTTTTTTTTTTAATTTTACGAAAGTCAAGTCGAAACATTTTGTATCAACGCTACGTTTTTATTTTTGTAAAATATTCGAAGTGCGTCAAAATGAGGCGTCCCATAAACCTTCTGTTAAAATTCAACTGCTTCAAGTCTATTAGAGAAAATATTGAATAATACAAAAGCAGGAAAGAAGTAAATACGAATTATGATTATTAATAATGTGTAATCATTTAACCCAACGTTTCAATGAAGTGCAACTACTCATTTCCAAATCATCTTTCTTCATGATAAAAATTGTGTTAATTTGTGTGCCATCAATTCCTGTAAAATATGCCATCAATTTATTTTCCCTGTCATTATTTACACTAATTACATTTTCCATAAGATGTGTTAGTGCAATTCATAATGCGAGTAAAGCCGTATTTTCATCTTAAAAAAAAATTAATTGAGCGCGCTGAAAATAATAAAAACATGTACGTATGTGATTGAAAATTCATGTGCATACATACTTAGGTACATAAGTATATATACAGTGAAACCTGACTTGGGCGGACACTCACCCTCAGTCAACTTTTGTCCGCCTAAGAGAGGTTTCCGCTCAAGGGAGAGGCGTTTATTTCCGAACTTTTTAATCTTTTAATGTGTTGAAGTACACGCAAGTGGGGAAAGCCCTTGATTACCATTCACTTGGGAGTGGCCAGGACGATACTTCTGCATACGGTCCAAGCAGCGCACAACTTCCGGGATTAGCCTAAGTATCTTCTGGGTAGCTCCTGTATATCCGTTTGAGAACGAGCTAATATGGAAAGGCGAAGCATCTTAGGATACCTGGTTGTGCGCTGGGTTTGGGACCCGCAACCTAAAAATCCTTTCCCAATGAAAACGACAACAAAGGCAACGAATAAAGATCCAGCGGCTACGTTCGCTGGTCATGTTGTCCGAATGGATACAAATGCTCCGGCTCTAAAAGTATTCAATGCGGTACCAGGTGGTGGTAGCAGAGGAAGAGGAGAGGAAGAGGAAGGCCTCCTCTACGTTGGAAAGATCAGGTGGAGAAGAACATGGCTTTCCTTGGTGCTTCCAACTGGCGCCGTTTAGCGCGAGAACGAAACGACTAGCGCGCTTTGTTACACTCGACCAAAACTGCGAAGTTAATCTTCAAGAAGAAGAAGAACTGCTCACTCACATTTTTTATATATCAACCGCCTATAAGGAGTTCGCGTTTGCTCAACAGAGGGTTTTGTGTCAATTTAATGAAATAGAGAATTGGTGGGTTGGTAGAGGTGCTGTCTATGTGACACACTCCAGATTCAATTAGCACAAAAAGTGCCATTTTGGTACACCACTAGTAGAATCACCGCCGTTATTTAGTCAGACCATCTTGATTTGACTATAAATCTGCCTATGTCATATATTTTCTTTCCTGCAAATTTCTACCAAGTTCATTCTGATTTTCCCCAGCATTCTATGTCGTTGAACATCTAGGCTTGGACACGCCCACAGATAGTGGAAGACTGTCTCCCGAGAATCTTCGTGATTGTGGCTTTTACATCTGACTAACAGCTGATATTCAAGTAGAATTAATGAAAACATTTGCATTTTGTCATAAAAATATGGATAATTTTCCACTAAGTCAATTAATTTTTAGACGTTCATTTTTAATATTCAAATTTTTATCGCAAATATCAAAAAAAATGTCAAGTATTGCACAGCTGCTTACGGTTACGGGGCAAAACCAAAATTCAATAGATGCTTACGGCTATGTTATGGCTATGGCGTTATGGTGCCGCACCTACTTATATAATTGTCTACACTGATATCCATATGTTTGAACAGAACAGCTATGGTTACGGGTACGGCTAACCACTAATTGCAGCTTTATACTTAAAACTTGGTATAGGAAAACTGACCGCCCAAGAGAGATGCCCGTCTAATACAGGTGCCCGTTACGAGAGGTTTCACTGTATAGGTACATATATTGTATGAGCAAATATGCTGCACACTTACGTAGGTTCCACCAACCAAATGAGAATTTATTCTTCCGCTTGCTGTGCCACACTTTTTCATTTGACCACCTACAGCGCAGTACAGCGTTAAGCAGCCGCTACCGAATATTGAATATTTTCGTTGGTAGTTAATTTAAATAAACTTCCTGTTCACTTTCAACAAATGTCCATATTGAAACACTTAGTCTGTAGGTATGTCTGTACATACATGTATACATATGTAAGTGTGAGCGAAAGAGTTACTGCGCGATTGGAGTGAGGAAACATTTTTGTGAATGGTTAAATGAATGAATGAGGTAGACTCAAAACAGGAATATTAAGAAATTGAAATGTTATTGTTTGAGCGCCCACACTTTACAACTTGTCATTGTCCGATCACGGAACACCAGCAACAACAATAATCAAACAGGGTAGTCACCATCAGCGGTCAGTGTCGACCGCCATATGCAGCGAGTGTGTTTCGGCTTTTCCATGCATGCAACAATCACCAGCCAGAAGAGTCAGCATTCGGCGCACAAATGAACGGCACAGTTCACCACTGAAAATCCAAAACATGTCGAAGAGATTAATTTCCAACGCTAATATTAATTCTTTACCCAGACGATAGTCGAAATTATCCGACAAACCACATGTGCAAGTGATCAGACGCCAAAGTTGATCGATTCTAGCCGCCTTAAGCAGAGCGTTGATAGTAAAAATCCACCGAGGTTTAGACAAACTTGTATGTACGAATATGTAAGTATGGCTAAGAAAAATCGACCATGTGCAGGCGCGGCAGGAAGAAAATGCGAATTCGCTAATTGTTACTTCCTACTTTTTACAAAGATTGCACACGCCATGTAGTCAACACACCGTGTGGAAAGGCATTTACACACATATATACATATGTATATAAATGCAACAGATAAACGGTGGGGAGGTGGCAACATTAGCCATAGCCACAACAACGACCACAACCAAAGGCGCACGCACAGTAGGCGCTGGCACTGGCGCTCATCATCTGCCCAAATTGCCTGGTAAATGGCAAATGTCTCGCCCAACTTCAAGTGTTTTAGGTGCACTACGACCACCCTCCGGTGCGATAAATCTACCATTTCGCCTGGTGGGATACAGACGCCGGAATGCTGCATTGCGCTTGACTGTTTACAAATGCGTGTGTGTGTGTGTGTGTATGTGTACATGTAGTTTACTCGTTAATGTGATAATGTGGCTAAACGGAGACTGCTCCATCCACATCTATTAGATAATAAATGTGCTAAAGTTAGGTCATGTTCACGTTTTGTTACTTTTGTAATGAGCGATAATTTTGCTTTTGTTTTGGAGGCAATTTCGGTTTGTTTAAAGCTTCAATAAACGCAACGGGGGGACATTGCTGCCATAAGTGGCCATTGGCGCCAACATAAGTAAGTATTTCAGTATCAGTGAGATAATGAGTGTTTTAATATTCTAAATTGATGTTAGTAAGTGCACATTTTAATTTAAAAATACGTAAAATTAAAAAAAAGTGTAATACTCTTACCAGTTATGCATTTTACAAGAGATATACAACTTTGAAATTAAATAAAAGTGAACTAAATTTAGAAGTTTACCTTACGAAGCAGAAATTGGTGCTAATGAAGCTGAAGCTAGAAGTCCAATTCTTGACATTTTTCGAGTGTGAAAGGCTGTATATCGGTAATAGTTCGACGAATTCAGCCTCAGATGGTCCAGCGTAGTTAGTTTATCGGCGTAGATATATGTATGTATGTATAATATGTAAAGGGTCTTTCAAAAGTGACGCATATGTTAGATGTCAGTAGTGAATAATTGCTAGACGGTAAAGTTTTTTATGCAATCTTCGACCTTGATCAAGTAGACAGAATTAAAATTTTTCACGATAGAAAAACGCATTATAATTAATGAAACTTATTATTGAAAATGGTCGATATTTACGAACAACACATTGCAAAATACGTGATTTTTATGGTGGAAATAATCGTCTAACTGAGTCGACAATTTAGAGGTTGATGAAAAAATGTCAACGAACTGTTTTTTTCGAAGATAGCAAAAGGACTAGCGGACCAAAAACTGGACGCTCTGTTGAAAATATTGCTTCTGTAGTGAAAAGTATTGCTTAACAACCTGCAACATCGATATCTCGACGTTCTCAACAGTTAAGCATTCATGAGTCACCTATTTCGCGGATTACGTGCACATGTTGGACATTTAAATGATAACATTTTTCATACATAATTAATGCGGATATTTGGAATAGGTTAGGTTAGGTTGACCTGGCTGGCTGAAAACCATCACATAGAACTATTGGTCCTGAGTGTTACCAGATGGAGCTGGACCTTTACGTTTCTTTGTCGTAGACATCTGGTAATACGTCTGCGTTTTTTGTGCATCTAAACTCTGAAGCTCTAACCCCGAGAGGTATTCTAACTTCTCATATTGTAGAGCTCCTAAGCATTTTAATCTGGTTGCAGTTAACTCAGGGCAAGAATATAGAAGGTGTTCTATGTTTCTCTCTCCTCCAGTTTTTTGCGAAATCTGTAGCTATCGTTCTTTGTAATTCCTATCTTGTATGCGTGAGCCGCTAGCACGTTGTGGCCTGTCAGTATAGGAACGATAGTTCTGCTTTCTTTTCTAGTCCTAACGTATGGCGCAGAAGCGTGGACGATGACAACGTCCGATGAAGCGACGCTTGGAATGTTTAAGAGAAAGATTATGCGGAAGATTTTTGGATCTTTGCACGTTGGCAACGGCAAATATCGCAGGCGACGGAACGATGAGCTGTAGGAAATTTGCGCCGACATAGACAAACGCTCCGACTCTGAAAGTATTCGGTGCGGTACCAGCTGATGGTAGCAGAGGAAGAGGAATGCCTCCTCTGCGTTGGAAAGATCAAGTGGAGAAGGACTTGGCTTCACTTGGTGTGTGCAACTGGCGCCGGTTAGAAACGACTGGCGCGCTTTGTTAAACTCGGCAAAAATCGATTTATCTGCACCCTGTGTGCGCATGATTTTCGTGGTTTTGCAAGTGGCTAGATTGGTCCACCTCCTTTAAAGGTTTCAATATGTCCGATAGTTTTCTTGTTCGAATTGTCTGTAAACAACGCTCTTGGCAATCTCATCTACAATTTCGTTTCCTACAATGCCCATATGTCCGGGTACCCAATAGATGTGCAGCTGTCTGTCTGCGGCTAGTCCCTCCACGGCTTCCCTGCTTATTTTGAATATTTGAATACAATATTGAAACCTGAAATAATCTAAATTTTTACATATCTTATTTTAAAACAACATCTGACTCGTCGTTTGAAATACCTTTTATATCCCTACGAGCAATAATGCATTCACACGTAAGCTGGTATGGACAAATGGGGTTGGTAATACTACGACCAAAGGTACTCATCATCTCGTTGCTAGTAGCCCTAATTGCGAGATTTTATTTGACTCATTAACAGCAATCCCTGAGCAAGCAACAACAAAATGCCAACCAAAACTGAAATTTCCGGAGCACAGAGATGCAATTAAATTCCGTGTTAAAGAAGGAAAATATGCCGAAACAAACTTTTTTATGTATGCCATGGGTTTTTGGGGCTTCCTCGGCATAATTTTGCTTCGGATGGCCAAACCTGGTCGTAGCCCCAGTTACGTCCGCAGATCAGTTGATTCCTTGCCGAGGACCGGTTAATGGTCTGGTGTTAGCAACACCTCTGTATTCTATACATCGTGAAGAAAATGTGAATTGCAAGTCTCTCCCACACATTAAGATTTGCACAAGAATGGAATTAGGGCGCTCGAATCAGTGAGTTCTTTCTATACTTCAAATTTACTAAAGGAGTTACGTGGACAAAGATTTTCCGATGACAGTAGGGAGCAAAGAGTTCTGACGTAAGTCTATTTCATATGAAATGGCGAGACATATTTGTCTTTAGTTAGTGTCTTCAATCCCATTTCAGTACTTATCCTTATCATAATGATGTCGATTTGAATGTTTTTTTAAACTCTCTCAAAATATCTATACACATAAGCATTCTTGGATTACAGACAATTATACTCCTAAGGTACTCGAAATTTGGCAATAAAATTAAAGCAATTTACTCCATGACAACTATAGACTTGTAGTACCAACACTGCAGAACACTTTTCATGCGCCTTTTTTGGAATCGCCTCTTCCTTCTGCGAATTCTCCTTATCATTTTAACCGTTTCTATGGTTTCGCTATTCGGTTCTCCCTGAATTTGACAGAATCAGCTGTTGAACTGCCGTAATTGTAAATTTTTGTTTACTATATATATTTTTTACTGACAACTTTTTTATTTCTATTACCTTCTTTGTTACATTAACCTAATCTACCTTTTAAGGGGCTTACATACGCACAGCAGCGCCAAAAATGCGCTGAAAGAAAAACTGTTTTTAGAAGGGATAACAATAGAAATTAATATAAACATATTTTGTACATTGTTTATTAGTACTTGAACTTTATAAAAAAATTTATTTTAAATTTTCTTTACAAAAATTAGTATATAAAAAATCACGTGGCCCAAAGTACAATGAAAAAAAAAGTTGCTCCACTGTCTGCATCATTTCTCCTTGAAATGTTGATGGATCTGTAAAAAGTAAAAAAAATCTTGTAAAATAAAGTTATACATAGTTATAGTCTGTCGAGCCGGATTTTTGAATTTCGAATAATGTCATACTTTAAATATGTTTATAAAATGATTTACTTAAAATACCAATATATTAAAAAAACACGGCCTAATATCAGAAACTGTGTGAGTTGTAATGCAGACCGTGCCAGAAAAAGTAGTTTCGAGAAAAACGAGTTTAAACTTTCAAGTTCATTTCGCTCGAAGCAGTTTTTACAATCGACTTCCACAGAAATACGCCTAAAACTATAAAGAATAATAATCTGTAAAAAAACGAATCGATTTTTGAGAACTCCGGAGAATGTAACCCCTTAATTTACTGTTCTGATACTTTTATTTTAGTTTTCCCAATCACGGCTGCACTCCACAGTTTCTTCTAACACGATGTTCACTTGTTTATGTAAGCACTCTCGTTCACTCCGGTGGACGAACGTCTCGCAATGATCCGAATCAAAGCGAGATTTTGCACATGAACCACGCTCCGACAGAAGAGAAGGACGATGCGACTAGGAGCGCCTGGAACGTTCCTATAAGCGCTGCCCCCGCCTTGCTTGGTAACTTCAACGCTATGGTGGGTAATGAGGGAATTTTTGTAAAATTCAGCCTGCACAACGAAACATCCGGTAACGGACAGAGGCTGATCGACTTCGCCGGGGCCCGAAACATGGTAGTCTGCAGCACCAGATTCCAGCATAAAAAGATAGACGAAGTTACCTGGCTCTCTCCTGATCGAAAAACGCGAAATCAGATCGATCATGTTGTGATAGATGGAAGACACGCTTCTAGTGTTTTAGATGAACGTAGGATCCGAGAACCCAACATCGACTCGGATTATTATCTTGTTGCAGCCAAATTGCACACACGCCTCTGTGTAGCTAAAAACGTACATCTAACTACGCAAAAAATGTTCGACATCGAAAAGCTGCAATCACTACTACGTTGAGATTCGCCACTCGACTCTCACTCCTGCTCTCAGAGAGTACTGCCCAACAATCCGGCATGCACGAGCAATGGAGCAACATTTCTTGCTATTTACGTACAACCGCCGAAGAAGAAATCGGATTCCGGCGAGTCCGAATAAATAGTTGGTATGACGAGGAATGTCATGCTGCCGCAAAAAGCAAAGATGCTGCTTATAGAGCGCTGTGATCGGGCGCAAGTCGAGCGATGTGGAATTGCTACCGGGAGCTAAGAAAGGAAGAGATACGTATTATCAGAAGAAAAACGAGAGGTTAAAATACGTGAGTGTGAGGATCTTGAGATGCTGGCCAATAGGAATAACGCGCAAAAATTCTACCAGAAAGTTTGGTGACTGACATCCACAACTTGTTAAACAGTGATAGCTGCGCATGTCATAGAGAAGGTGAAGATCTCGATACCACAATCGTTGACGACGGAACTGTCGTTCCGCTACTCGACCATGACGAGGTGAAAATAGCGATAAACGGCTAAAGAACGGCCAAAAATCATTAAGTGGTTATCGCGTCAATCAGGAAAAAGAAGTCTGTGGAGCTTTAGTATTCTTCTTCTTGAATGGCGAGATATCTGCTCAAGTTATTTTGGTCTAGTTTAACAAAGCACACCAGTCGTTTCTTACTCGTGCTAATCCGCACCAGTAGAACATACCATCTGAAGCCAACTATCTAATCTTTCCTATGCAGAGGAAGCCTTCCTCTTCCTGTGCTGCACCAGCTGGTAACGCATCGAATACTTTTAAAGCCGGAGCGTTTGTATCTTAGTATTAGTTCAAGAAATAGTTCTTTCACATACACCACGAGCTATTTTTTCGCAATTTTCTTCATTGCGCCAAAAATTCCCACTTAAAGCACTTCTTTTCCATTCCGATGATTATTGGTCCGTTTCAAGAATGAATATTACAAGAAGGTATTACTGGGTGTGACGTAACAATTGAATTAACAAGAAAGATATCGGCATTATAGCAAACATTCGATCATGAATAACAGTAAAAATAATACAACAATAGAGTGAACATGACTATTCAATTATTGCGTCAGCAAATTAGTTGATAAGGTCAAATTTGCTGAGAACAGATTAGAAGTTCGCGGGTGTCGTCGCCCTCTGTAGTCTCTGATTTCTTATCAATAGACCCAGTCTCATCATGGGTCATGATGCATTCCAATTGCAAGTATACCTTTAGCGGCAGCAATGCGGTGCTGCTTTTACAATAATTTTCTCGGCACAAGTCACTTTTCAATACGTTTTGTCCCCAAAATGAGTCCTGGCCTAAAAGAGAAGAAATGCAATCAACCTGTTACCAACAAGCACAAGTCTGCATTATCTTGATATCGAGGTTTTAATTTTACTTTAGCACTATAGTTCTGAACTCTTCTAGTACCAACGCCTGTTAAAAGAGCATCAAATTCTGTTACGAAAAGGACACAACAAAAAAATATTTCTTACTTCAAAATTATGATCGATTTATGTGCCATAGCAAATCATTCATGAAGTCACAAATGTAGACGAACTAACGCGCTAACAGCAGCAGCTGCTTCGACTGCTCACTCTGTGGGTATTAAAGAGCTCACAAAAAGGGGAGTAACCACACACGAACCATAGACTATTACAGTTTCAAAGATGATGTGAGAAATAGGAAAAGAAAAGGAGCGATGCGTAAAATTATGACTACCTATTAATTGCGAAATAACGGTGAAGGAAGGCACGGTTGTGTTTTGATTGACTTCGGGGCGCTGGCGTTCTGACACCACAGACGCGCTTCATTGCTTTGATCTTTGATTAACCTCAAAAAAATTGCGAGGCTCTCGCTATCATTGATGATCGACTATGATCGGCAGTGGTGGCGCTGTTAAAGCGCCAGCGGTGATGCGAAAACTTCTAAGAAAGCATATTTTGTTTGTGTTTGAGACTTTTATTTGGCGCATTATTGCTTTTTTTTTGCTCTTTTCATCACCGCCAGATGGCGCGCCAGATTTTACAGGAGCAGGAGGAGTTTCGGGTGGCATAATCAATTCCCTTATGATCTCATGGTCGTGTTTAAATTAACATGCGCTATTACTTGTGTACGTAATAGGAGCAAACACTCCCAGTAGGGAGTCCCTAGAAATTTAAATAGCTTCTGGATCAGAACTTGTACGAGCTTGTCAGTTGCGCATCACTTCAGCCCTCATATCAGAGAATACTTCTGTAAAGATCAAAGCCGAAAAGTAAACGGAAACAAACGGTATCTCTCATCCGGCGGCCGTGGCGTCTTGTGATGGCAATGCTTCTGGTGCAGTAAGTGGTTAGTTCGTGTAGGTTTAAATTGTTTTATGGGCGATCTTTATGCCCTAGGCGCTGCTACGACTACTAACATTACGATCAACTTCGATTATTTCTGTGATTTCATCGACATCTTCGACATTATCCAGATCTTCTGTAATATCCAAAATGCCTGAACGGAATGGACGAAACCGAAATTTTGTTAAAATATCGGCACCATAAAAAGCAGTCAAAATTTCAGCGGCCTGGCTTGCATTATCGCCTCTATCTACGTATCGAATTTCCTCTTTGTAGACTTCCATGGTTGACAAAGAGCATACATTTTAAATTATTTGATCGATACTTTACGAGATATCGATCACTGCAACCATCTACTGAGATAAAAATGGATTAAGTTAGACTCGTATATTACTTTAAACAGCTGGTGCGAAAGATTATTACCAAACTAATAGAAATAAGTCAAAAAGGTTGTTCACAGCAAAATACAACTAAGAAACCGCCAAAGTAACGAAATTTAATTTTGATTCAGAAGTACCGAAAAACGAATGCAGAGCATACTAGGGCCTCATCTCCTATGTAGATGAGAACTACAACCGAATTCTTGAAAAAGAGGAGAATGTCGCGCAAACTAGTTGCTTGAAATTCACTAGAAGCCAATTCGGTAATAGTGAGTTTTCTACAGGGTATTTTTCTATGCATGCGTAAACATATTTTTCTATAAGTGTGTTCGTATGTAAGTAGATATTATAACTGCATGCATACATACATATATACATATGTACATATGCGTATGCAGCAAAAAATGCGGCAATTGATGAAATTGTTGCCGTCAAAATGCAACAATTCGCAAATGTGAAGACTTTTAGTTGATGCCGCTTTATATTTTTGTTGTTATCTATTCGTTTATTATTGATTGTATGAATGTAGGCGTTTATACAGTTTTCTTGCAAGCACAGCACGTGTCTTACCATGCAGGCAACTTTGATCTCAAATGCGATTGCTCCGATCGCTTAGAATCCGCAATGTTTCACTCTTCTGTGGTTTCGCATTTCGTCACTGCGGCTGTGATCTGCTCAGTGAAAATCTGCCAACCAGCCCAGCACCTAACAACGACGTCAATATGTGATTAGCCATTATTTATTTGAATAGCATAAGTTATTTGTTTATTTGGGATTATTTACAAATCTTGTCTTCTTTTCCGATGCTTCTATGCGAATTTTTTGCTCTGTTCGAGTTATGTGTTGTTGGAGAATACTTGTAGCTGGATCGATGATAGAGGAAATGTGATTTTGGCTACCAACGCGATAGTCAACCAAACAAGTTTTAACCAAATAAATAAATATTGCCAATGGTGCTCACACTCACCAACGTAAACGTACGCGCGTACGCCCGTATCAGCTGACGCGATGAAACAACGATTTACGATACTACGGAACGGTGATGAGAATTGATTTACATGGGGCTCTCATTAGTTTCAACGGGCGTACGTTTACGTTGGGGAGTGTGAGCACCGTAATGCTGAAAACAGTGAAGACCGCACGGAATGCCTTACCGCAGTCCCTTACCGTGCACAAAAACTCACCCCCGTGAACAACTGCGTTCTTTTAATTACATATTTACACAATACATCGGTTTGTGTGTGTATGTGTTTGGTTGTATCTACACAATGTTGCCATTGATATTTTTGCTTACACACTTTTTCACACATCCGCGTTATCAGTTACAATTTTTGATTGTTTAATAAACCAAAGCCAAAAACCAACAAATGCAAATAGTTCATTTATCTATAATTAACATTATTCAACAGTATTTTTAAGCTATTTTAACAAAAATTATCATTTTTCTAACTTTATTTTGTAAATGATTTCGAAATGTACTGCTAGCAACACTGTGTGGTGAGAGAGCAATCAGCTGAGTCGGTATTACGGGTTTTTTTTAACAATCGTGAAATAAAATCTACGGTACTACGATACGGAAGGAAGCAACTTTTTATTTACATGGGGTTCTCATTAGTTTGATCGGAACAGCTGAGTCGGGACTGCGTTTACGGTGTTCACTGTTTTCCGCATAAGAGTTTCTGCTGGCATTACGTCTATACATACAAATGTACATATGTATGTGAATAGGGGCACATCGTTTAAGGGCACCAGTTTCGTTAAGTTGCTGGTTTGTTATTTGGTAGTTAAGGAAATGAGTTTCGTTGCGAATCACTTGCGCATTAGCTTCGTTTCATTCACTGAAGGAAAATATCCTTGAAATACAAGCTTTTGACTGTAAAAATAAATTACTTACTGTTTTTCTTCACTTAGACCTCGCGCCTGACCATCAATTGGGAATTTTCAAACAGCTGATTGGTATTTTGCCAACTACCGATGCGGATTGCCTAGCATGCCACCAAGGCGCTTGGCTGCTGGATTTACAAGAACCAAATAAATTTACGCAAAACTGCCATGTAACGAAACAACGAGCTCGGCGTGAAGACCCTTAAAAATCTTTGCATTTGCAATTGCTACGATCAATAAATATTTATTTAAAAAATTAGTTTAAAGTAAATTTTAATTTTAAGCATTGAAAATTATTTCAATGTAAAGACTATAAATAAATAAGAGTAAAAACAGTATTTCTAAATTGCTTATACATATGTATGTACTTAGTCACACCATAAATTCTGTGACAAATTTTAAAATGTAGGCGGCGAGAACAAACTCGCAGGAAAAGTTTCGGATACGGAGAGGAGAGCTTAGGAAAATCTCATGCGATTTACAAAAGTGTGGTAAATGGTAAGTGAGATTTACGAATTGCGGGGAAAACTTAATATTTCGGGAAAGTTTGTTTACCGCACGATGAATCGTTTTTCCCAAACGTGTGAAGTGAGAGACAAAAAAAGAAGTGGACGTCCTCGCCTGGTTCGAACCAGTGCAGCCATAAAAGCCATTCGAGAAAGAATTCGCAAAAATCACGTTTAGAAAGCACAAAATCATGTCCAGAGAAATTAATGAAGTGACCAGATCCATTTCAAGACTAATGAGAGATGATCTCATGAAAGCCTGGCACGCGGTAAACGGCCATGAAAATATTATTTTCACAGATAAGAAAATGTTCACGTTGAAGAAGTTTTTTAAAAGCAAACGAATAAAACGAAATTCTATGCTAAAACTTCTAAAGACGCAACAAATTTTGTTCTAAGGGTTCAGCGTGGCCCCCAGCCAGTCTCCATAATGGTTTGGTGATGAGTATTAATAAAGGCCTTACATCACTTTATTTCTGCGAAAAAGAGATTAAGACCGGGACAAAAGTGGGGGTGTCTTAGAAGGCGAGGTGAAGCAATTGAGCACTACTCTCTTCAATGCAGAGCGTTGGATCTTCCAGCCCATAAGGCCGAAACCACCCAGCAGTGCCTAAAAAATAATATACCTGGGTTTATAGCCGCAGAAGATTGGACGTCTGGAACTCCAGATCTGAATCGATTGGCTAACAGTTTGTGGCCCGAATTGAAAAAAACGGCCTGTAGAAGACCTCACAGAAATGTGGAGAGTCTCAAACAATCTTTGATTCGAGCAGCGACGCCAATGTCCATGGAATCCGTGCGTGCTGCAATAGCTGGATGACTTAATCGTTTGAAGGCTTGTGTAAAAGCAAATGGTGACGATGTCGAATGAAAATTAAATATGGTTTGCTTTAGTATTTACATGATTAGATAAAACTAACTTCATTAAAAAAACTGTTATGGTTTCATAGCTTTAACGGACTTAATTTGTAACAGAACTTATGACAGAACTAAGTAGATACTAATACGCGGGCTGATATTTAAGCTTCTAGCCTTGGGCACAACCTACTATTGTCAAGCACCATCTGACTTTCCCATTGGAGAGTTTGACATATTTTACTACAGCCAAGCTCAGAAAGTTTTGATGTGTGAGCCAGGCGACCAGGTCGTCCACAAAATATCTGGAAGGGTTCTAATCTTCGCGATTTAGAAGCAGTTAATCAAAGGTGGGAAGTCGCAAAGAGAACTGCAGTTAATAGACTATGATATAAATGCTTTGTTTTAGCCCTACAGGTGTGTACCCAAGTGGATTAATAAAGGAATAAATAAACTGTTCTTCGCAATTACTGTGCATTAGGCCGGGTCGATTTGTGGGGAGGCAAAAAAATCGCCCATTGTTCTGTGAAAATCATATTCTACGGATCAAAATAAGAAACTTTGCCGAAGGAACCATACCTCTAAAACGAATTCTGATGTCCCCCAATTTGGGTCGAACTTTTAGTGTTTTTTGTGGGGAGGCAAAGTTAAAATCAAATCAGTTTGATTGATATAAAATTAACAAAATTTGGTGCATTATAAAATACACAACTAAATACTCGCTTGTTCTTGCCCATGGTTACGCAATCCAATTAAAATTATGTATGTATGTAGGTAGATGTATAATAAATTCCGTAAAACGTGTGTGATTTCAAATACAAAAACCACTTACACGTTTGAAACTGTGAATTCGCAGAAAAACGAATTATTGATTTTCGATCATATGGCAGTCTTCACGAAATTTCATTCATAAAAATTTTCCAGATACACTTCCGCGTATTTCAATTCACAATCACATATAGACCAACATTTTTCTATTCAATCGGCTGCTTTTACTTATGTGTGCACACACACACACATATGCATATCCATGTACTTGCACATATGTATGTATAAATGCGTATCTGGCAGTTTTTTTAGAATAAAGTTAGCATTTCCCTACATCCGTTGTTAATGGCACAGTTCATCCAATCATCTCGAGGTGGAGATGTGCATGAAAACTTCAACGTAAATCATTAAAAAAAATGCCAAATCGAAAAATGGAACATTGCGACTCTTACACCCATCAAAAACAGAGAAACAAAAAAAAATAAACTTAAATGTAATCAAGTTTTATTTCCACAAACTCATCAAACACAACAACATAAGAAAAACAACAATTGGTAGCATCAGTTGCTATTTGATTTATGGCCAATTCGTAGAAAAAGTCGACATTATGTCTGGCAAACTAGGCGCACTCCCACCAACGCCACGTATTTAGACACCAGATTACAAGGGGAAAATACTACCTAAATAAGCCTATAATAATAACAAGCGGGGAATGTGTAAGTATGCGCACTCACACGCCAATAGTGCGTATAAAAAGTGTATATGTAGAATGGGAAATAATAGAAAGCACGAAAGAGTACTCGGATAAGAGCAAAAAGCAATAATTAAATAAACATATTTTTTTATATCGAGCAAAGGATCGTGTGGGGTCCAGTTTAATCTAAACAATTGGCATAAATATGAGTACGAATGTCGAAACTCTTGATCGATCTTTTTATATGACCATAATTTTATTAGGTACGTATTGTGCTTGTATATTTTTATAATGAACATGGCGACAAACACTGGAAGTGAAGCAGTTTTCATTACTTTGTTGTATTCATGGGACTTCTTAATATCGAGCGTTTTTTGTTTTGTAGCTGCATGAGAGCTGCCTGAGAACTATCGATACCAATAACTACGGTTTGTCAGCTAAGTTTGGCAAACTGTGTTGACATTTCTGTTCAGTAAGGTTTGAAGGCTGCCCCCAAGGCGGTGTGCTGTCTCCATTCCTCTGGTGCAAAGTGATCGATCCTCTACTCACCAACTTAAGGGGTTACATATGTATGTCCAGCAGAAAAATTGTTTTTAGAAGGGATAACAATATAAATAAATGTAAAAAAAATTGTATGCATTGTTTATAAGTACTTAAACTTGAAATGAAAAAAGTGGCTTCACGGTCTGCAGGTTGATGAAATGTTGATGGATCTGTAAAAAGTAAAAAACTTCTTGTAAAATAAAGTTGTAGTTATAGTCTGCTTAGCCGGATTTTTGAATTTTGAAAAATTTTGCAATTTACGGCATTTAAAAAAAAGTATTCGTTTTACGTCATAAATGTCACATTTTAGTTATGTTTATAATCCTGTCATTAAGAAGAAGCGACTGTAAGCAGATGGTTGGTTGTAATGATGATCACTTTCTATAGGCGAAGCACATGGAAAAAGTAGGTATCTCAAACGGTGCACCCTGCCCAGCATGTGGAGAGGACAATGAGTCGGCGGCCACTTTCTGTACATCTGCCCGGCTTTTGCTCGAATCAGGCTTGAGGTCCTGCCATTGATGTGCTAAGAAGCGACGTCTTGGCTTCTTGGCACCACAAGATCTACTCAGATTTCTTCGCAGGTTGGGTAGATTAACGAAAATTAAAAAGGGAACCCGAGTGCAGTACAATAGACTTGTACTTGCTAGTCTAGGTTTGGTTTTTGTAATCTTATTTTAGCAGAAGAAAAAATTCTCACAAGATGGAAAAGCTACTTTCAAGAGTTTCTAAATAATAAAAAACGATGACATTGAGAGCAATAATATTCCGTCTAAAGCAATTCAATAAGCAGAAATTTCGGTCGAATCATCTAAAAATAAATAAATACATAATTGGCGCGTACACTTCTGTTAGGTGTTTGACCGAGCTCCTCCTCCTATTTGTGGTGTGCGTCTTGATGTTATTCCACAAATGGAGGGACCTACAGTTTCAAGCCTACTCCGAACGGCAAATATTTTTATGAGGAGCTTTTTCATGGCAGAAATACACACGGAGGTTTGCCATTGCCTGCCGAGGGGCGACCGCTATTACAAAAATGTTTTTATTAATTTTGCTTTCACCGAGATTCGAACCAACGACCTCTCTGTGAATTCCGAATGGTAATCACGCACCAACCCATTCGGCTACGCCGGCCGGTCGAATCATCTACAATTGATAAAATTAGCCTTTCGGTGAACATATGTATGTATATGAGAATCTGAGATCATACCAGAAGAATGGCAGACTAGTGTAAATCTTCATATAATAATTATCGCGAAATATCGTTGTTAAGTACAGCGAATAAAACCCTCACGAACGTTCTACACCACAGATAGAATGAGTATGCCGAACAGATATTAGGAGAGTACCAATATGGTTTTATGAGTGAAAATTCGACGACCGACCAACGTTTTGTAGTTCACCAAATACCTGAAAAACTTCGTGAGTTCATATAAAATCAATCTGCATGCCATCTTTACAGGTTGCAATTAGACAATTAGGTATTTTGTAAAGTACTGGGTCCAGTACGAGAAGAGCATGGGCGATGTAGAGGAATTCCTACGAGGGGAAACGTTGTGCGGTTTGACAAATCGCAGCGCATCCGATGGTTGCACACGTGTACATAATACTAGATGAAAGAATACCTTGCCAAGTTCTAGATGCACGCATGCTTGGTGAAAGGAGGACGGCCGCAAAAGCGATGGTTAGACGAGGTTGAGGACGATCTAAGAAGCTTAGGAGTGACCAACTATCGTGGCCTGTCTAGGGACCGAGATGCATGAAAAAGAGTTGTGGAGGAAGCACAACTGTAGTGCTATGAATGCTGATGATGAAGATTTGGCAAGTCATCAGGAATCATTTAACGTCAAAACAATTTTTCCAAAATGTGTAAATTTACCTTGAAAATAATGAAACTATTTGCGAAGGTCATAGAGCGACGAGTTGAAGTAAACGTCAAAAAGTCGATCTTCGTCGTCGCTCTTGTGGTTTTTGTCCGTCGACTACGAGGAAACTTTTACGTAGGGATTTTGGCTCACGTGCCTATAAAATACAGCTCGTGCAAGAATTGAAGCCATCACCGCACTTTTGCTGATTGAGTTCATTTAGGTTTATTATTCAGATTTATTATAAAAAGTAGTCAAAAATTGGGCTGATCGAATGGATCATTTAACCCACGATTGAGTCGACGATTGTTGCTAATAAGCGCCTTATTTACCCTTGCAGACCATCTGTAGTTTTTTTAGAGCGTCCATTACAGCCGCTGCTGAGTTATTAACCGCTGCTAGACGTTGCTTAAAGCTCAACCTCGTGTCGATCGCTCCTCCAAGGTATTTCATTGCCTCTTTTGACAGTATTTCGTGCCCTGCAACTGAGAGTTTCATAGTCATATTTTTTTTCCGCGTACTTATCATCACTTCCTCCCTTTTTTGGGCTGCCAGCTCTAGACCTGCATAACCGAGCCAACGCCGCATCACTGCATTTTGCTTATAGATGATCAAGCCGCTTGTCAACTTTCTACAGCGCATTGTTGTCCGCATACCCTGCGATTGTTGGGCTTTCATACATTCATACATATTCATACATACATTGTATTCCTATGTGTTCCAAGGAGTACATTCATATCTATGTAAGTATATCGGGTATGCCCTGTTTATGAATTAGCCACTCCTATATGAAATGCGAAAGCATCCCCCTCTGGAGGAGGCTTTTTCAAAACCCACACAGGCTAATTCATAGATGTGAGTTTACCACGTCGACGATAGTATAAAGAAACATATGGACAATGTACACACATCCTTACAACATAAGAACGCACGAGTATCTCATTATCGTATGAGCGCAATTCGGTGTCAAAAATAGTTGAACGCAAAAACATATCCATGCCTGGTTGGAGCTACGAAAACACAATAGTAGTAACAATAGCAACAAGCGATAACGAGCAATAAATAGTGATATTTTATATTGGCACAATGTGGAATGACAACACCAACGATAACATAATAGACCGACGGCATTTCGCCAAACCAAATAAGCATAACTCCAGTATTGCGCCAGCCTTCAAATACGTTGTGTATTTTGGCGATAAGGACACATTAACAGGGCATGCTGACGTGCACACCAGCAAAAATAATAACAAATACAGCTAGAAAGCCATAGAAGAAGCAGCGACAATCACAACGCTGCAACGGCAACTATGACAAATATTGACACATTGCAATTCGGTGTAATGGGTATTAGGATATATTCGTAGGTATATGCAGACATACTAATACATATGCATGCACATGTGGATGTAAGTATTGGAAGTTGAGGGACTAATTTTTGAAAAGAGTATTCCGGGATTACGCTTCATGGGGTACAATTTCGAACCACTTTGCAACTAACAAGGCTGCGATAGAGCTGTCTATTTTGAAGGTTCTCGTTCGAGTCTGCTCTTGCTCATTTACATAAGTTTTTTCAATCACATTTAAAGCTGCTTGTAATGGGTAGCGCCCGTGAGGAGTTGCCCGATCTCCCATCGGGAGCATCCCAGGTAGTGTACAGGGTAGCCCTGGCCCGAGTGGCCTTCCCAGGTGGGTTTAGTTCCAACACTCCTGTGATGGCTCAAAGTTGGCATACAATCAGGGTGTCATCCGCGAACCAAACTGGCTAGAAAGGAGTCCTGAATTAAAACCATCATCGGGTAATGGACCACAAAAGGATTTTTACTCCAGGTGGTGCCCACACAAGTGGCAGTCTCCCCGCTTCGGTGGCAGGGTCATAGAGTCTGGAGGTCCCAACCATTACCAAAGTCTCTTAGCTATATGAGCAAGTTCGCATCCTGGAGGAGATAGGTGTTGCTATTGGGTTCTGTAGATGGGTTCTGCGTCTGTATCTTCCTAATTACCTCGGTCGGCGGAAGTAACACCCATGGAAGCCACCGAGTCCTCGGTGGGCACGGACACTCCTGAACTGTCTCGCTCCTGAGGTAAGTGGAGGAAGACGGTGACTGAAAGCAGTGCACCTCCCTGCACTGGAGCTGCCGCTAATGGCCGCGCCATGACCCCCGAAGATACAAGCGCGGTTTTAGCGCCAGTCAATGACAAGTAAAGGTTCTGCTAAGCCACAGCCTGCGCCCAATACAGCTATCTGCCCGGGTAAAATTTCGTCAGTGGAGAATGGCGAGCTGGTCCTTCGCCCGGGCTCATCCAAAGGTATGGCCAAGCCATCCTATAGCAAGAAGGCTGCTGGTCCACGACCTGTGGCTGTGATCGGTAAACTGGGACTTGACCATAAGCTGAATGATGCAGAAATCAAACACTGCAAGAGTCGGCTGATGCGTCAGGTTATTGCCTCCGGTCCTGAAGCCAACTCGAAGGGCTATGAGACAAAGGACGGCGCCATAAGGGTGACGTGCGCATCTCCGGCCAACTTCTAGTTGATCAGGGCCGTGGTCAATAACGTGCCCCCCATGGGGCCCACTCGCTTCGCGATCTATAGCGAATAGAGCGATCATCTGCTGGATTCCGGATCCTGACTTGTCTACAGCGGATGTTCTGCCCTGCCTGTGTGCCCAGAATACGGGCATCAACACGAAGCTTTGGCGAGCACTTTCGCACACCAAGAGCAGCAACCGGGAAGGAAAGAAAGGGGCTACTCTTGGGATGCGAGTGGATAAATCCAGTGCTGATGCCATAGATGATATGGGAACCTTCTGACTCTCTTCTTTGAGACTGTTGGTTTCTACGTCTTTCCCAGATGATTGGCTCAGACAGTTTCTGTAGCTGCCGTCCCTTGACGGTAACACAGATTACCTTGCATCATTCCAATGCCCCTACCGCACTGCTAAGTAGACGATGCCACAAACAGGGCACGATTCCCTGTTATTTGTTGCAGTTGAGAGAAAATCCCTCCTGTATGGCGAGGTGCTATGTATGTATATAGGGAAGGATTGCTATGGGTACAAATTTTGTAATTTCCTATATTTTTAGTGGCGTGTTGGACAGCGTGCAAAAGCTTCAGCTGTAAAGATGGAGCAGAAGAGGAAAAGTAGGCCGTATGAAATTGGTACGTTTTTCTCGCTTACGACAGCAAAAGCAGTGTGCACTGCGCTGGAGCCAACGAAATGATGGTTTATGGATTTGTGTACGATGTGGGTGCTACGGACTAGGCACGTTGGGAATTGTGCCCCCTTTGTGGCCAGCTTTAGTACCTACTCAGGACATGCTCAAACGAGAGGGAACAATTCATTCCATATAAAAAGATTAAAAATTTCAGTAGTCTCATGTTCCTTTGCAGCTGATTCCGGACGTATTCTGAACAAGTCGCACTTTTTGCCGGGTATTTACAAATATTATTCAAATAGTATGCAGATACATACGGAAATGTATTTGCAATGCAAACTTTGCTATGGATCGCCAAGCAAATGAGACTCGAATTCGAAACTTAAATATTTTTCTAAACCTAATTAAATGAAAGTGATGCAACACAAATACGTTCAACTACTCGGACTTGCTGATACGCAAATGAGCTATTGCATGCATATGTTGCATCAATGCCTCATATTCCACTGTATGTACATACATCTGTATGTCGAATGTGTTTGTTACATTTGCACGCAACTGGAAAGTGGTCGTTTGGTTATGCTCGGTTCATTCTGGTGGCGCTTTGTTGACATCTGGTTGCAGTTGTTAATTGGCTTGCATAAATATTTAAAGAGCCGCCACATTGACCATAGTACCCGCTACCATATCACCTACTGATAAGGTTAGGATTGCACTCAGTGCAGAAATATCACCCACATTGTTGTTTCGAGTTGTTGTTGTTGAGAGCATTATTTTAATGTCTTTTGGCATATTTAATTTTGTACCAATAATAAATTAACACATGTATGCATATTATGCCGCCAATACATACATGTAAAGGGTGATTTGTTAAGAGCTATAGGAAAGTTTTTCAAAAAAAAACACACGTAAAATTCAGAAAAATGCATGAAATTTTTATTTAAATCGATAGTATAATTTAATGTTTGAAGATTATTTCAAGCAAATGTTGACCGCTTAGTCCAATTTTGGCATACTCTTTTCAATGTTTCGGCGGGTATCTCACATATAAATGCTTTAATGTTGTCTTCCAATGCGTTAATTGAAGCAGGCTTGTCTGAATAGACTTCAGCTTTAACATAGCCCCACAAAAAATAATCTAAAGGCGTTATATCGCACGACCTGGGTGACCAATTGGCAGGTCCCGAATGTTCACCGTACTCGCCTCTCAACAAGTCCATTGTTACGCGTGCTGTGTGGCATGTGGCACCGTCTTGCTGAAACCACATGTTGTGCAAGCCAAGCTCGTGCATTTTGGCAAAAAAAAGTTGGATATCATTTCATGGTAGCGCTCACCATTCAGTTACGTTACCATTCGCAGCATCTTTAAATGATATCTCCGGCCCATAAACCGCACTAAACTGACTTTTTCTGGATACATTGGTAGCTCTTGCAATTCTTCTGGATGATTTCCATTCCAAAATCGACAATTCTGCTTATTTACGTACCCATTGATCCAAAAATGAGCTTCGTCGCTGAACACAATTTTTCGATAAAAAAGTGGATCTTCGGCCAACTTTCCAAGAGCCCAATCACCAAAAATTCTGCGTTGCGGTAGGTCGTTTGGCTTGAATTCTTGCACCAGCTGTATTTTGAAAGGCTTCACACCTAAATCCTTTCGCAAAATTTTCCACGTTGTTGAGTAACAGAGGCCCGATTGCTGCGAACGGTGACGAATCGATAATTGATGGTCATCATTAACACTGGCCGATACAGCTGCGATATTTTCTTCAGTTCGCACTCTACGTAAGCCTGTTGGTGGTTTGATGTCCAATAATGTAAATTTGGTTCTAAATTTAGTCACAATAGCTCGAATAGCCGTTTCAGTGGGTCGATTAAACTGACCATAAAATGGAAGAAGCGCGCGATAAACTTTCTTAACAGAACACGCATTTTTATAATAAAATTCATGGTTAAATTATAGACCAAACTGAAGATGATTGACAGTGAAACAAAACACGAAACGTTTATCAGCTGTTTAAACCAACTGTTTAAAAAGATAATGGCTAAAAAATCACCCATTAGTACATACATATGTACGTGGATATACATTTTCTACATACATTTCTTGTCCCTGCACTAACATTGCTTGTATTATTTGTGCATGCCAGTTGAGGGAAAAGCGTATTATTCCACTTTATTATAGAGTCAGGACATTCTTATAATTCGCATTAACACAATTTTGTGGAATACAAACATGCATATTTACTTATACATACCCACTTGTTCTCTGTTATTGCAACGTACATACAAATACATACATACATATTTACGCGTACTTTCAATGGCAATAAATTTTAATTAGGTCCATTAATTATTACCTTGCAGGTGAAATTAAATGAGAAATACATTTTTTTGTGCACAAAACGTGTAAAATGTCTATCTTGCACACCCACATACCAGGTTGTTCAATAAGATTTGTGTTTCGAAAAGAGAGGGCATTGCTACTAGATTTTTTTTGTTATGTTGGTGCACTTTTTATGTGATTTTGTGAAGTTTAATTTCAATTAATTCTTTTCTTACAAGTTATTTAGTTTGGACCTGCCACAGTATTTTCTACAATAGAAAAAATCAAGTATCGTGCTCTGATTGAATTTTTTCAACGAATGTTGAAAGTGTATAAGAACTTTTCGCCATAAATTGGTACAATAGAAAGATGGTTTGCTGAATTTAAATGTGGTCATACAAGCATTGAAGACGATCCACGTCAAGGACGTCCAAAAGCAGCAACAATGTCTGGAATCGCAAAAAAAATACTTGAACTCGTATTGGAAATAAGTCGAGTGACTGAAAGAGATTTAGTAGCAGCCCTAGGCTTCCCCTTGACAGTGTATGTAATATTTTGACTGAAGTATTGGGTTTCAGAAAGCTGTGTGCACAATGGATGCCGCATTCGCTAACAATGAAATAAAAACACACTCGAATGCGACTTTCTCAGCAACATTTAGAGCGCTTTCGAAAGAATAAAGTTGGTTTTGTGCATCAATTCATCACTATGGATGGGACTTGGGCCTATCACCATGTTCCTAAATCCAAAAAAAATGGATAAAGATTGGTGTGAACTTGGTTTTTTCGGTTCCAAAATGAGTTAGCGTCCAGAAATCGGCTATGAAGGCGTAGCATCAGTTTTTTGTTATGCGAAATGAATTTTGTTGTGAATTATTTGCAAACTGATAAAACAATAAATTCTGAATATTATTGTAACCTTTGAGACCAGCTGAGGGGAAAAAGTCATGAAAAAACACCCAGTTAGCGAAAGAAAAAAAATTATTTTTCAGCAGGACATTGCATTGTGTCGCAAAAGCATTTTGACAATGGCTAAAATCTGTGAATTAAAGTTCGAATTGTTCCGTTTCCAGACCTACATTGAATTTTCATGCATGGAAAGCATTTTTCATCAAATGATGAGGTCATAACAGCTGTCGAAGCGTATTTGCAGCCCTTTCAGATTCTCACTTGAGGGAAAATTGGAATTTTGTTGGAACAAGTGCATTGATGTTCAGGGAGACTATACTGGATATCAAAGTGTATTTCAAACCATAAAATTGGTTTTTTTTTATCGAACCGCAAAACTTATTGAACAACCTAGTATATAATATGATGTACATATTTTATGTAAGTATTAATTACATTATTTATTGAGACCCTAAAAAAGATTATGTTTGCTGACTGTGGCGTTTTTAGTTGAATGTGCCATCTCTTGAACCTCTGTATTCCAGTTGAAGATAGTATTTTTTCTAATTATTACTCACCTAAACCCTCAATCTGGAAAAACCCAGAACCCTCGGAAAACAATATTTATTAATGAATAAATCAGTGGACATTTGATAAGCAACTTTTTTGACTTTAGCAGATTTTCCTTTGATGTTAAAAAATCCTCATTGTTCACAAACAATTTAGTTTTAATTCATATATTAGGTTAGGTTAGGCTATGGTGGTAGTCGGTCCGTATGACCAATTTACTTAGACCTCACAGGTCCGTAGTGATACCACTGTGCGACACGGGAACCTTGCTTATTTACTTCTCTGTTATGAAGCGCAGGATTGGTCTAATCCCCGCGCCAGATAGTTCTGTAAGAGAATTGAAAAAGTGTTTACCTAGACAACCTGCTCTGCTGTTTCTTCCTCCTCCTCATCTCTACAGCTTCTACAATATTCATGGGAGAATACTCCTAGTCTCACGGAATGCCTGCCGAATAGCCAGTGTCCGGTGACACTAGCCATGACTTTCGAGATATCTTCTCTTGAGAGACTAAGCAATTCCTTTGTTCTTTCCTTGTTTATTTGCGGCCATAGCAGCCTACCTGTTAGACACGTATCTTCATTTCTCCATGACCATGACCTATTGGCCTCTTGGGTAATGTTGTTTTTTATTATTAATTTACTCGTGGCCAAAGGTATTCCTATGGTACTTTTATCACGGGACAATTGAAGAGCAGTACCTTTTGTGGCTAGCGCAACAGCTCTATAGTTTCCCTCAATATCTCTGTGTCCCGGAACCCAAATAAGGCTGACCTTGAATACGACGCTAATATCATTTAGGGCTGCTCGGCATTCCTGTGCAACCTTTGATCTTAGTATAGCCGCATTCATTGATTTAATGGCCGCTTGGCTATCCGAGAATATATTTATAGTCGTTTTTGTTACGGCATGCGTATTTAGGTATGTAGCCACTTCTTTTATGGCTAGAACCTCTGCCTGATAGACGCTGCAGTAGTCTGGTAGTCGAACGGATAGTTCCAGTCCTAATTCTTTCGAAAATACTCTATAACCAACTTTATCGTCTAACTTGGAACCATCTGTATAAAAATTTAATTCCCTCCTTCTCCATGGCCTTGGGGTCTGCCACTCTCTTCTCGACGGTATACTTGTCTTGAAGAGCTTGTCGAAGGTAAGTCTAGGAGTAGAATAGTCTATTTCTTGTTTGTGACTGTTCAGAGTGTGCAAAATACAGGCGTGGCCAAACCGCCGTTCTTTCCATAGCGCAATACTTTTGAGTCTAAGCGCCGAGGCGGCGGCCTCGGTTTTCCCTAAGAGATTTAGTGCAGGCAAATTGATTAGCACTTCTAGCGCTTGGTTTGGGGTAGTCCATAAAGCACCAGAGATGCATAAAAGCGCTTTTCTTTGAACCTTACTCATGATTTTAGCGTAACTCACCTTTAGAGTAGATGGCCACCATACAAGTATTCCATATATTAAGAATGGTCTAACTACCGAAGTATATAACCAATGAGTAACGCGAGGTGTTAACCTCCATTTAATACCGACCGCTCTTTTGCAAGTATACCTATAATGCAACGTTGGCCTTTTTTACTCTTTCCTCAATATTAGGTTTCCATGTGAGTTTCCTATCTAATATAAGTCCTAAGTACTTGACATTCTTTATCAAAGGAATCTCCACACCTTTGGAAGCCGGGGATATTATAAGAAGCCTATGTTTCTTTGTGAAGAGAATTATTTCAGTTTTTGTGGGATTTATAGCGAGTCCCCTACTCCCAGTCCAGTTTCTAAGCGTGGTCTTGCTAAACGCAGAATGTCCGTGAGGGTATTAGGATATCTGCCTTTAACAGCAATTGCTAGGTCATCTGCGTATGCAGTGGCGTGGCAACCTCCTCTCTCCAGGGTCAGCAATAGCGAGTTTACCGTCAAAATCCAGAGGAGAGGGGAGAGGACACCACCTTGAGGTGCTTAGAGCAGTACTGCCTAAATTTGCCGTTACCTTCCTTCTGACGAGTAATTCATATATTACACATATAAAATATTATCATTTTAATTACATAAATGGATTTCCTTAGGTTATAGTGCTTAATAGACATATGAAAAGTGTTAAGCTAATAGAAAGAACCGGTCACGCGTTGAGTGCAAAATTTTTATAGTACAATGTTCTGTGTTCGAAATTCCAGGTATTAAAATTGTATGTCATTCTAATATTCTACTTGATAAACTTCTTTATTTCGCATTAAGGTATTTCAAGATTCTGTATGTTACATCAAGTTCCATAGCAGTGGACCCTGAACTGATCCTTGAGGAACCCCTACTGTCACGACAAATTCCTCAGCGTCTTTGTCGCTTCTAAACCGCAGTTTACGGTCCCTGAAATAGCTCTCAATTATTTTGATAATATAACTAGGCGACCCTATTTTTTCAGGGGTTTCCAGTATACGTTGCCAGCTAACTGTGTTAAAAGGAATTTTTTTGCAGCCTTACTGGGCAAGTAATTTGGGTGTGAGTACGCTTTTCGCTTTGGATAACACCACCCGGTACGTGGTGCCCCAAGGGGTTGATTTCAGCTTCCTCACAAAGCTTCTTGAAACTTTCTTGCTTGCTAGTTTTAATTGCTTTTTTTAGCGCCTGCCTGGCTGATCTAAGATTTTGAACATTTTCTACAAAATCAGGCCTGTCTCTACTGCGCTGCATCTTGCGTCTAGCGCGGAGGCATTGAGATCTTAATGATTTGATGTTTACGTTCCACCAGTAGCATGGATATATGGACATGGAGGCATCGTAAGCTTCTCTTAGTCCTTCTACTAGGAGTTTCGTCCTATTCTCGGCAGAACCAGCAGGGAGTTGAAGTTGTTGAATCATATATTTAAGGACTACGCTATCAAGCTTATAGTCCTTCCACTTTGGACCTGTCAGCTTGGGTGCAATTTTATGACTCCTTTCGGTAATGTCCATGAACTGACGAAGCTGATTCCATTTATTTTGGATCGCACGAACCCTTCACCCGCGCTATGATCCTCTTGGAAAGCCCTCCACAAAGCCAGATGGTCGCGTAGTTTTTACTGTAGGAGGCCCATGTGGTGTGGTTTTCACATTGTAGGGCTCACTTATCTGCTCTAATTTCAATATCGGCAATATCTGCTCTAATTTAAGTGGTTAAGGTTTATCTGAACGATTCTCATTTACTTTTGTTTGTTAGAGCGTGTTTTTGTTCCATTTTTAGCGAATGCGGCATCCATTGTACAGACAGTTTTCTGAAACCCAATCAGTCAAAATATTGCTTACACTACACAATGAAATATCTAAGGTTTCTATTAAATCTCTTTCACTCGACGATTTTCCAATACGAGTTCAAGTATTTTTTCTACGATTTCTGATGTTGTTGCTGTTTTTGGACGTCCTTGACGTGGATTGTCTTTAATGCTTGTATGACCACATTTAAGTTCAGCAACCCATCTTTCCGTTGTACTAATTGATGACGAAAAGTCCTTATACCCTTTCAACATTCGTTCATATATTTCCTTACTATTAAACCTTCCGAAAATAAAAAATTCAATCAGTGCACGAGAGTGCATACTTCATGGCTTGTAAATAAAGAATGAATTGACAGATTGAAATGAAACTTCACATACGTTAATATAAAGACAAGACAAAAAAAAAATCTACATAGGTGAGTAACAGCGCCCTCTCTTATCGAAACGTAAAACTTATTGAACAACCGACTGCGTGGCCCTTTCCATCTTAAAAAGATGTATACAAATTTATGCATTTCCGAAGCAAAGTTGGTTCTACGTATCTTCAATAGACTTTTCATCCGCACCTTCAAAAATAAATAACTAATGCGCTTAAAAAGTGAAAACTCGTATTTGTTTTGCATGCAAATTATTATCAAATATTTGCAATGAATAGTTTACAGCTTTATTTCAATCCTATCGCAACAGAGCGCAGCAACAAATTAACGCCACACGACCAAGCGGCTGCAACATTAACCGCAGCTATTTTATTTAGGTAAACATATTGGTATTGTTGTTGTGGCCTGCCTAGATAAATACACATATGTACACTGCATTATACCACGCCAACCACCTAGCCATGCCTACTCAGATATAGATCTTGTGTACGCGTGCCACAACTTCAATTATGGCTTAAAGCAATCACCGATTTAAATACATACTTTTGTGTGCTGGGGAAAGAAAAAAGGAAAAGTGAAGTGGAAGGTGGATATAAACATACGCTGCCATATGTATGTACATACTTACGCTTATATACTTTCATACCTACTGGCATTGTTTTGTGTTGCTACTCTTACGAACGACCGAGAAGAAAATATGGTATGATATAAAAATGCATTTTATTCATAAAAAGCATCATTTCTTATTATTATCGTTTTCACAAATATTGGTATTATTGCATGTGACAAAGTGCCACAAAAAGTCACATACCCATTTACATACATATATACATTGATATGTATATACTATGGAGAAATGTGCAAATTATCGTTTAGCTGTGATATGCAGCTCTTAGACTTATTACCTCAAGAAATGTGACAAATCGATAGAAATTGAAATATATGAGTAAAAGCTTAGAGTGTGTTTGTCCTTAAGTTATCACGCAGCTAATTTCCATAGTAATGCGCAAATCTTTTTAAGTCGGTATCATAAAAATTTTGTTTGAGCGATTGCTTCATTCTTTCCTTAGTCATTTTCAAGAGTAAATTACCGTCAATAGAGAAATTTTCAAGAACAACAACCGAAATTAATTACAAAACATAACTCCATTATTTTGATTTATCTTTATCTATGTATATGTTAAAAATGAGTGCTGAACATCAGAAAAGTATCAGCTTAACATTTGCAACAGGGTTTACTTATACAAGTGCTGAATTTTTCATCTTGATTGGAGCGATAACGCGCCAGTCGTTTCTTTCTGCTGCCAACCGGTGCCAGTAGGATACACCAAATGAAACCAAGTATTTCTCCACCTGATCTTTCCAACGCAGAGGTGGTCTTCCTCTTCCTCTGCTATCACCAGCTGGAACCGCATCGGATGCTTTCAGAGCCGGAGCGTTTGTATCCGTTCGGGCGACATGACCTAGCCAACGGAGACGCTGGATCTTAATTCGTTGCACCAAGTCCATGTCGTCGTAAAGCTCATACAGCTCTTTAATCCATCGACTACGATACTCGTCATCGCCAATGTGCAGAGGCCCAAAAATCTTCCGCAAAATCTCACTCTGAAACACTCCAAATGACGTCTCATTGGAGATTTTCATCGTCCATACATTAGTATTAGTTTTGTTCATCGCGAAAGGACTTTACTGGTCAATTGACTACTTAGTCCATAGTAGCACCTGTTAGCAAGAGAGATTCTCCGTTGAATTTTAAGGCTGACTTGTATCGTTGCTAACGCCGGTTCCTAGATAAACGAGGAGGATTGTTCTGTGGTGAAAGTCTACGCCAGTGGGGAAAGTCTTTGGTCGCCATTCACTTAAAAGTGGACAGTACGCTTCTTCTGCATACGGCTCAAGCAGCTCACAACTTTCGAGCTTCGCCCAAATATTCTGTGGGTAGCTTCCGAACACTCGTTTTGAGAACGAGCTATGTAAAATATCTGGGTATCTGGGTTTCGAAACGACCACTTAAAAGTCCTTCCTCAATGAAAATGAAAGCATCGGATGAGAACTCCCTGGTCTGATGACGACCGCGGCAAAGTGCTGAATTACTGTGCTTTTATTACGTGTTTCGAACAAGCCCTCTGTACTCACAAGTAGGTGGCAAAATGAAGTTGGGAACGTATGCGCCTAGGATAAAATTAATATATTACCCGCGACATCTTAAAGATATATTTTCATATCGTAAACACGAGGCAAGTGTATGTAAAATTGTATAAATGTGTTATTTGGGTTATACTTAACCGAAATAGTGCAAAAATCAGTTGTCACTGTGAAGGAAACTGGTTTTCTTAAAAAATTCTGTGCGTATTAGATTTATAAATTTGCAAATTTTAATTATTTATTCTTCCTTAATTTGGTGAGTTTTTGATTAAAAAAATTAGCATTGTCACTCACGTTTCTTCTACACTTTTTTTCTTTTTCGTTGAATTGCAGCATGAATGTCGAAATTCAATTTGCTAAGGGTTCTGCTATAATTAATTCTACATCAAGTTGGCAATTTTCAATGATACATAATATTTACCTATATATGTATAATTGGCGCTTACACCCTTTTTGGGTGTTTGGCCGAGCTTCTCTCAAATAGGGAGACTTACAGTTTCAAGCCGACTCCGAACGGCAGATAGTTTTTTTATGAGGAGCTTTTTCATGGCAGAAATACACTCGAAGGTTTGTCATTGCCTGCCGAGGGCGACCGCTATTAGAAACAACTTTTTCTTAATTTTTGTGTTTCACGGAGATTCGAACCTACGTTCTCGCTTACGCGCCAACCCATTCGGAATGTTATCTACATCAGCTATTTATGCATTTATATCTCCAAAAACTGTTAACAGTATTTATACACATACGAGCACGCACATACCCAGGAGGGAAATGCACAAAATCCGAACTACAAAACTCCGCAAACGGAATGTGGTAAAAGGGATGTTGCTTGTAAGAAAACTTCGAATATATCAAAACTTTTTCCGTTTGTATAAAAATGTAGCATTCAAAGCAAAAGGTTGCAAAATGTATTTTAATATATGAAAAAAAGAAATAAATGAGAAAATCTATATCGAATCGATAAAAAGTTTACATATATTTTACTTACAACGACAGCAACAGTAAACTTTCTCAAGCGCAATTGGAGTCACGAGTTTCGATATCAGAAGCAATGATTACAGTCATTTTAGGAATTGTTTCATTTCATTTTTTTTATTTATTAAAAAAAAATTATTAAATATTTATTTATTTCTTATTTTGTTATTTAGTCATTTTAGGAATATATTAGGAATACATTTTATTAAATATTTATTTATTTCAAATTTTTTTATTTATATAAAAGCTGAAATAAACTTAAAGGAAACACGGCGCTAGGTACGGAGGCTGACATTAAAATTATTATATAATATATCCACATTGTTTATGGAGAACGTGTTCATACCTTTGGCAGCCTCGGCTGGCTTCGCAGTAGCGCATCATACCAATTTTCACATGTCAATTTTGACCGTTTTCGATTCTATTGGGGGTTTTTTTAGTTAGATGAGAACTATCGATATCGATAACTATGGTTAACAGTTGAGTTCCAAGTTGTAGAAGCTTACATTAAGAAAACTAATTCTCTTCGCGAAGTTCATAACGCCGGCGGCATCATTGGTCCTTTTTTCCAAAAGGAAAGAACTGCCGTTACGATAAATGGCTAGCGCTTTCGAGCCATGTTGACTGAATTTTTGTATTCAAAAAGTCGATCAATTTGCCATAGAGCGAGTTTAACAATCAATTTTTGGACTGATGGAATGGAATGATACATAACTCGTAGACGCTGCGGACATATCTTCTTCTTAATTGGCGCGATTACCGCTTACGCGATTTTGGCCGAGTTTAACAAAACACACCAGTCGTTTCTTTCTCGTGCTAACGGACGCCAGTAGAAAACACCAATGAAACCAAGTATTTCTCCACCTGATCTTTCCAATGCAGAGGTGGTCTTCCTCTTCTACCACCAGCTGGTACCGCATCGAATACTTTCAGAGCCGGAGCGTTTGTATCCAATCGGACGACCTGACCCAGCCAACGTTACCGCTGGATCTATATTCGCTGCGCTATGTCTATGCCGTCGTAAAGCTCATACAGCTCATTGTTCCATTGCTTGCGATATTCGCCGTTGCCAACGTACAAAGGTCCAAAAATCTTACGCAGAATCTTTCTCTCAAACACTCCAAGCGTCGCTTCATCGGATTTTGTCATCGTCCAAGTTTCTGCGCCATACATTAGGACGGGCATGATGAGAGCCTTGTAGAGTGTTAGTTTTCTTCGACGAGAGAGGACTTCACTGCTCAGTTGTTTACTTAGTCCAACTTGGCAAGAGAGATTCTACGTTGGATTTCAAGACTGACATTGTTATCGGTGTTAATGCTGGTTCTTAAATAAAAGAAGTATTTTACAACCTCGAAATTATAACTGTCAACAGTCACGTGGGTGCCGATACGGGAGTGCGCCGACTGTTTGTTTGAAGACAGGAGGTACTTCGTTTTGTCCTCGTTCACCACCAAACCCATTCGCTTTGCCTCTTTATCCAGTTTGGAGAAGGCAGAACTAACAGCGCGGTTGTTAAGGGCGATGATGTCAATATCATCGACATACGCCAACAATTTTACGCTCTTATAAAATATTGTGTCTGAGCGATTAAGTTCTGCGGCTCCAACATCAAGTTAAAGAAGTCACACGACAGCGAGTCACCCTGTCTGAAACCTCGTTTGGTATCAAACGGCTCGGAGAGGTCCTTCCCAATTCTGATGGCGCTGGTGGTGTTGAGCAACGTCATCTTGCAAAGCTGCTGCGGACATATGTCGGATATATTATTCAAAAACGAATTGATATGAAATTATCTGCCACATTATAATAAAAAAATCATTCCCACAATATTTCTGTTTAGTATTATCATTTTAAGTACTCAAACTTAAAAAAAACCTCCCGGTATCTCACAACTAACTCGTCCAACTTTCTCGTGAAAGACTTTAATTGTTCCTAAACTCCGGATTTAACCATAAAATCGACCTTTCTGAACAGCAAAAAAAAACACAACCGGCTCTGAGGTTTCAACGCTTCTCAGGCTAAAATAAAATTCAACCCCATTAGCCGCGCTAATCGAAGACCTGGCTACATCCTTGTCGCAGCTTATGAGATAACGACATAAATTCGGGTATTTAAAAACTTTAGCGTGTAAAAAAAAATAAATAATTGGCGCGTACACTTCTATTAGGTGTTTGGCCGAGCTCCTCCTCCTATTTGTGGTATGCGTCTTGATGTTGTTCTACAAATGGAGGGACCTACAGTTTCAAGCCGACTCCGAACGGCAGATATTTTTTTATGAGGAGCTTTTTAATGGCAGAAATACACTCAGAGGATTGCCATTGCCTGCCGAGGGGCGACCGCTATTAGAAAAATGTTTTTATTAATTTTGCTTTCACCGAGATTCGAACCAACGACCTCTCTGTGAATTCCAAATGGTAATCACGCACCAACCCATTCGGCTACGGCGGCCGCCACTTTAGCGTGTAGTTAACCGAAAAGTGGTGGTGTTCCAAAATCAACTAGGCACGCCTTACTCCGAAGACAGTTCAAAGTACTGTAGGGAAAGCAACATTATTGTGATTATCACCGACAGCCTACTTCCCCAGACACAACGACCTCAACATACCAATGTATGTATTTATTGTTATAATTTTGTCAGCGTTTGCTTGACGGCCAGTTTGATACTATTTTCACCAATTTTACGGTTATTTCTTATAGTATTGTTGTGGTGATTGCTGCCTTTGTTGTAATGTCTTAAATGTACAGGTTTGGAAAAAGACATCAGATCACTTCAATTTTCGTTCCATTGTCTGTATTCGCATTGAATTTCTCACTCATTGAATGTTTTGTGCATTTTTTTAATTCGTTTTTTTTTTTTTTAATTTTATTTTTGTCTGGCACTCAAACACTTGAGCATGACAATTTTGGCGCCAGCCATTTTTAGTACTGAAGACTTTTTAACTTTTCTCTTTTAGATATTAGTTTCTATTTTTACCCAAAGCTAAAAAAATGTCTTTTTGGATGTAAGTATATACATACATACATATGTACATACATATGTGGCTTCTTTCCAAACTCGTGTGTCAGTTGCACGCTTTGACAAAACGCAAGCTAAAATTCATATGCGTATTTGATATCTGTGTGATTTTCACCTAATGCAATGCCCACCAAAATTACTTATAAATTTATAATAATATGAACATACATACATACATACATACATACATATGTACCATATGTATGTCCAAAAGCACAATACATCATCCTTCAAAACCTCTGACTACATATTGTTAGTCTCATCCGCATCGGCCATCATTCCGATAAATGTCATTTATTGGCGATTGACATGCCTGTCAGATTGTCATCAAACGAAATAAATTTCTAATTCAGCTTTTGTGCATGTTTGGTGTTTAAAGCAAGGCAATCAATTTGATTCATGTGCACTTACCGTTCAATTACTCAATGCAATCAAGTCTCAAATCATTTGAAAAATAAGTTTCAGTTATGAAAAGATGACTTTTATATTTTTTTGTATAGTTATTTTAACTAAAAGGGCCTAATTTGGCTGTAATTTTTAAACTTAATGATTGAATGGTATTAGAGAAAGTAGAAACATTAAGAGATATGTGCGAGTATAAATGAGTTATCAGACACAATTGTGGGGCTATTTAAGTTTATTGAATCCCCGATCAAAATCTCTTGAATTAAAATGTGTAAATAAGTGAGTGAACGTATTTTTTAAGTAACCATATTTTCATTACAACACCCACACATCCATACTCATGGGCGTTGAACGCCATGTAAAATACAAGTATGTAGGTATAACACTTTGATCAAAACTTTCCCGAAATAACCGCCAGGTGACGCTCAAAGTCAACTAATTTGAGATCTGTGATTAACAGTCCTACCAGAATTTGATCGCCATTGCTTGACATTTGCAAAAAGTTACGCTATCTCGAGTAAATCTACCTCTAAACGTGTTTTCGATTTTTTTATAGTTTTAAGATTGTATTTTAATTTGCAGCAACGGGTTTGTATTAAATTTTCCGTTAAAAGTGGATTCAATGGTAAAAAATCTGAGAAATGTTCGGAAACTGTTTCGGTAATATACTCTAAAGAAAACAGCCGTTTACCAGTGGCATGAACGCTTCCGAAGAAAAATCGTAAGTCCATCGAAGGCCACAAACATAGTGGCAGGCCGTCGACATCGGAAACTGATGAAAACACCAATAGAGTGAAAGAAAAGTTGATCAATAACCACAACCATCAGAGAGCTGCCAGAGCACTTGAGCATTGCATATTGATCAGGGTTCAGGGCATTGCAGTTAATAATTTGGGTTTGCGTCGTGTTGCTGCAAAATTGGTCCCAAAGGACTTGAATTTCATGCAAAAATGGGACTACGTTGGCATCGCCAGAGACATAATTTCGAAGGCTGAAATCGATGACGATGGAACTATCCTTCCGCTACCCGACCATGACGAGGCGGGAATAGCGAGAACGCGGCTAAGGAACAACAACAAAGCGGGAGGCGACGGGATGCCAGCTAAGCTATTCACACGTGGCGGCGAGGAGCTGGTAAAGTGCATGCATCAGCTCCTATGCAAAATATGGTCGAAAGAAAGCATGCCTGCCGATTGGAATTTAAGTGTGCTCTGCCCAATCCATTAGAAGGGTGATCCTGCAATCCGTGCCAATTACCGCGGGATTAGTATTCTAAATATCGCCTATGAGGTTCTAGCGAGCGTATTGTGTGAAAGACTGAAGCCCACCACCAACCAACTCATTGGACGTTATCAGTGTGGCTTAGACCTGGAAAGTCCACCATCGACCAGATATTCACAATACGCCAAGTCTTGGAAAAGACCCATGATAGGAGAATCGACACACACCATCTTTTCGTTGACTTCAAAGCTGCATTCGCCAGTACAAAAAGGAGTTACCTGTATTCCGCGATGTCTGAATTTGATATCCCCACAAAACTAATACGGCTATGCAATATGACATTGCTCAATACCAGCAGCGGTTTCAGAATTGGGAAGGACCGGGGTTCGGAGAACGTTTGATACCGAGATTTCAGACAGGGTGACTCGCTGTCGTGTGACTTCTTTAACTTGATGTTGGGAAGGATTGTACGAGCCGCAGAACTTAATCGCTCAGGCACAATTTTTTATAAGAGCGTAAAATTGTTGGCGTATGTTGATGATATTGACGACATCGCCCTTAACAACCGCACTGTTAGTTCTGCCTTCTTCAAACTGGGTGCCAAAGGGCAAAGCGAATGGGTCTGGAGGAGACCCGCATGTTCGCGACGGCGAGTATAGTAGGCGAGTATAGTAGGCGGTATCAGCTGGTTGTAGCAGAGGAAGAGGAAGGTCTCCTCTGCGTTAGAAAGATCAGGAGGAGAAAGACTCGGCTTCACTTGGTGTGCCCAATTGGCGCCGGTTAGCACGAGAAAGAAACGACTGGCGCGCTTTTTTAAACTCGGCCAGAATCGCGTAAACTCTTATCGCGCCAATTAAGAAAAAGAAAATAATAAATAAATATAAATATCTTTTCTTACTATTAACAAAAAAAGTAGTTTATATATAAAAATTATTTCTATATTTCTTCTAACTATTAAAAACAGTATTTGCTTTAATTTTAAAAAATTTTTATATTGTATGAAAAACTGCACCTCAAAGCGAGAAACAGAAAATTAAAAAATACTGTTTGTTGAAACAAAATTAAGGCGATTAGAGAGTAAAATTTATCTTTGCAGTAAAAGAAACGCTGTAGCATAGAAGTTTCTCAAAATGTGTGAGCTTTCAATTGTATGTAAGGTTAGGGACTAAGTTTTAATATCAAGTGATCCATTTAAGCATTTGATGCCAAGCCTACCGGTGGCATTTTAAATTATCTTTTTCTGCTATTAATAAAAAAATTTCAAGGCAAGCAAATATTTTCTATTTTTTATTAAATTGATCAATAGATATCTAAAATATTTAATCAAATTAAAACGTGTTTTTATATCAACCATCAGTTGACATGATATACTGTTATACTCGTACAATAGGCATATTGGGTAACCGCGAAACTGGTGAACGGCTGTTGTTCAATTACAATACCAAAACATACCTCCACAGTGCATGCCAACCAAATGCCAAAACAGTAGATACTGAATTGTTGGATTGAATTACCGTCAGGTTGCCACAACCAATCGAAGAACACAAATTCCCTCGTGAATTGGATAGAGTTAAGTGTCGTATTGAAGTTTCATGACAAATCAAATGCAATACCAAAGCAACCTGTTCCTGCATAATGTGACAAATGACATTCACAAGTATAAATATGTACACAAGTACAGGTATAAAAACTTTTAAATATATGTAAAACTCACCCAGCTGGAAATCTTGTACATCTGGATAGTGTATATATGTATGTATGCATGATCAGTGACGTATGGTGCAATAATTTTAATTTCCTCAACTAGTTAACACCTTTTCCAAGCTCTAATTAATAATATTTTTTCATTAATCTTATCGGTACAGCTGTGCTCTCTCTTTCTCAAACCGGTTTGAACTCAATTTGAACACAAGCGAAAATGTAGTCGGCAAACATGTAATCACGGTAGCGCTCACCATTCACAGTTACGTTACCATTCGCAGCATCTTTGAATGATACCTCCGGCCCATAAACCGCACCAAACTGTGACTTTTTCTGGATACATTGGTAGCTCTTACAATTCTTCTGGCTGAACTTCACTCTAAAATCGACAATTCTGCTTATTTACCTACCCATTGCTCCAAAAATGAGCTTCGTCGCTGAACACAATTTTTCGATAAAAAAGTGGATATTCGGTCAACTTTCCAAAAGCCCATTCACCAAAAACTCTGCGTTGCGGTAGGTCGTTCGGCTATAATTCTTGCACCAGCTGTATTTTGAAAGGCTTCACATCTAAATCCTTTCGCAAAATTTTCCACGTTGTTGAGTAACAGAGGCCCAATTGCTAGGAACGGCGACGAATCGATAATTGATGGTCATCATTAACACTGGCCGATTCAGCTGCGATATTTTCTTCAGTTCGCACTCTACGTAAGCGTGTTGGTGGTTTGATGTCCAATAATGTAAATTTGGTTCTAAATTTAGTCACAATAGCTCGAATAGCCGCTTCAGTGGGTCGATTAAACTGACCATAAAATGGAAGAAGCGCGCGATAAACTTTCTTCGCAGGTTTACCAGCCGCCATTCGTCCATACCAGCTTACATAAATATAAATGCGTTTTTGCTCGTAAGGTTATAAAGGGTCTTTCATATAAAACATGTAAACATTTCCTTATTTTTATTCAAAATACCACTCTTAGCAATTATATGTAAAAAATATGTTATGTTATTATATAATATTTTGTGCTTTTAACTCCTGTTAGAGCATAGAACATCCAATGAGAAAAATTACATCATTTAAATGTCCAGCAAATAGGCGATTCAGTTGTTCAGCAGCACTTTGCACTACAGCAACAATATTCTCTACAGAACGTCCAGTTTTTGGGCTGCCAGTGCATTTTCCAACTAGAACAGAACCAGTTTCCTGAAATATTTTCATGTACCCATTCGGTCAATTATTTCCACAAAAAATACGATTTTTCTTTTATTTTTTCTTAAAGATAATCTATTTTCATAATAAGTTTCAATAATTTTAACAAATTGTTCTATCAAAAATGAAGGCGTTACTTTGTCAATACTCTTTATTATTTATAATTGCGAAAATAATGAATATATTACCAAAGATTCCCTCTGCTTTGTTTTTCGTTCAGAAATTTCACACACAAACCAGATAGACGTCACGAGTGTTGTCAAGTAACTATTCGCCTCTTCTTTTCACCACTTCCCTGCTCGAAATCTCTGTTCTCGAATATATACATACATATATATATGAATGGGTGTTTGGCCGAGCTCCTCCTTCTATTTGTGGTGTGCGTCTTGATGTTGTTCCACAAATGGTGCTCGAATAACGTGGCGAAATATTTGCGTATAAAAGCAACAACAATGTTATCGAGTAAGATTCGTCGTTAACGAGTAGAGTTATACTGCACAAAAATGGTAAAACTCACTATTTTACAAACAAATGTAGGCAGCTCTGTTCTAGCGTTGCCAAAATATGTTCATTTATGCCAGTTGCCTCACCTAACTCGTCACTTGCTAATGCTTGATGAAAAGAAGAGGCCATATGCATATACGAGTATGTGCGTATATGTAAATTATAAGCGAGTTCGAATGTTCTTTCGCATATCGGTTGCAAAAGAATGCAGCAAGTAGATCACGTGCAAGAAAAAAATAGGAATTAGCTTTTGGAAGTGAAGTAACTAAGTAAGATATGTATGTAAATTAGCTCATAAGGCAGTGAAACACACGGGATAATTGGTGCATTTTTTTGCATCTGTCCTGGGGAAGGAGCGCCCGAAATCGGTTATATTTTACATTTCTTACATTTAACTGATTTAACACGAGTTAAAAACAAAAAAAAAACACGATTTTCAATTTATTATGAATTTTTCTTGAATCTCATAGAGCACATAGAGTGAGATTTTTCGTCGCATGTGCAAAGCGTTTAAATTAGTATCAAGAAAAGTATTTGAGACTCGGTAGATTTTGCTCCCGCCGTTTAATAATTTATTTTTTATAATATATTTAATGAATTAAAATGTGTAAGCACGTAATAAATTCCTAAATTAACTATAAAAAGAATTTTTTAATGCACCTAATTCTCTTTTTACGCAAATTTTTTGGAAACGTACATATAGTACTATTA